>PVKM010044244.1:0-12290 GCA_004027735.1 Carollia perspicillata | reverse complement strand
GCTGTAATAAGATATCATTTTCAGTTGGTGTTAACTGCATATTCCAATGTGCTGAATAATATATAGGACATTTCCATGATGCAAAGTCCTTGGCAACTGGTTGCTTCTCTACAATATGTTTCAATATTTTTTAAACCAGAATTAGAGAATTTAGACCGTGGGATATCACAGTAGGCAGGACTTCAAGGGCTTCTTCGTTCCAGCTGTCCTAAAATGGCTCTTTGCTGTCCTCTAGCCCTGGAATGCCTCCAGTTTTAGTAGTTAGAGACAAATCACCTTTTTTACATGTCCTTTACCTTTTTTTTTTTCTGTAGACTAAACTCACTTTTCTCTTGTGTCTTGCTTGCATCCTTTGAAGCTACATGAATAGCTTGAGCACAGACTTAATCAGAACAATAAGTGGTCATTTAATGTATGACTAAACATGAAATGTGTGAAAAATAAAATTTCCAAGCCCATCATGAGCTCACAGAAATTATCTTCTAGAGCTATTTATCTGTTCACCTTCTACAGTTCTTTCTATTTTAAAAGTGAATTCAACATTCATGAAAAATGCCAAGATGACAAACTAAGTTGACAAGTCATCTATTTTTATATACAATAACTGCAGCATTCTCTAGTCAAGCTTTCCTCTGAAACAATGCCTCAGGCCAGAGCTTGAGGAATCTCCTGTGAGGATCAGGACATTTCAATCCCCGCTTCCTGGGTTTAGATACCAGAAGGTTGCCAGTTAAGTCAACTTGTGTCCAGAAGACATATAAGTGTTTTATGTAGACCATCAGAGGATGCTGGTGAAATGCAATGATAAGAACCATATATCTAGATCCTCAGCTAGATATATACCGGGGAACGTAAAAGAAAGTCTAGTTTTCATTTCCAACTTTAAGTGAAAACCCTGATATTTTTATATCCCTTGGCATTTTTTAAGATTTTTTCAGTCTTATTGTAATCAATATTCACAAAGTTTCAGTCATGCTAAAAGACATAATAGGATAAATTAAATATGAGGCATGCAGTGGGCTAAAATTCTAGAAAACTACAGTATAGATATGTTATTTCTGGAATATTTATGTGGGATCTTTACACAGTAGAATGTGATAAGTTTATTGAAAGTCTGTACAATATTCTTGCTTAATTCAGTTCCGTAGAATGGCAAGTATCTGAGGCATGCATCTCTTTAAAAAGGAGTAGAATTTATGATGGTGCTTTAAAAATAGATACGTTTGTGCTATAGATTGATTGAGGGATTGAACAGAGACCTTTTACATTCTAACCAGAAGCAGAATCCCTCATTAAACATTTATATCACATTTATGCACAATGAGATAGATAGTGACGGGGATGTGTTTTTAGTATATATATTTCAAGTATTTCATGTATTTGAAATAAAAGAAGAGATCAAATAGAGAAAATGACCTGAAATTCAGAAAATGATGAAGAGAATGATCTTTTCCCCATATTTTAATTCTTATAACTATAAACAATGTTGGTTCTCCATAAGAGTATGTTTATAGACACACAGAGAGAGTAGGAAATAAAAAAATAAGTAAAGTACATATCTCAAGAAAAGCATGTAAAAACTAAAAAAAAATAAAACTAAAAAAAAATCACATAAAGCTTAAAAGCGTTAATGGAATCATTTTAAATACCTGCACCCAATTAAGATTTGGTTCATTTAACTAGGATTTTAAATTAGACATAGGCGTGACTCTCAGAGTTTAAAAAATGTTGGTGGGGATAATGGATTTTATTATAAGGAATATGTACTTTATTCAAGATAATTTCCTGCATTTTGAAATGCTATATATACTTCTAAGACTATTGCTATAAATGCATTTTTAGTTAGAATCGTTCATTATAAGAAATAGACACTCAGACCCTGACTGGCATTGCTCAGCTGGTTGAGCATCGTCCTGCAAGATGAAAAGTCACTGGTTCAGTTCCAGGTCAGAGCACATGCCTGGGTTGCTGGCTGGTCCCTGTTGGGGCATGTGTGAGAGGCAACTGATCACTGTTTTTCTCTCACATCGATGTTTCTCTCCCTCTCTCTCCCTTCTTCCCCTCTCTCTAAATAAATAAAAAAATAGAAACAGATTTATGGTGTTAATAAACTTTTGTTTTATGGACATATATGGAAGCACGAAAAAGAAGAAGGGAGTCAGCTACACTTAGAATAATTTGAAAAATTGTTCAAGATACACCACCATGTCCAGTTGCCTCTGCGCACCTTTGAAGACCCTGCAACAGCTGCTTTAGCACTCTGCTTCTCACTCTCCTCCCAAGCAAGGGTATCTAGTTGTTATTTACTATTTTCTCCCATCGCTGTAGGAGCTTGAACCCATAAATCAACTGTGCCTGAATCAAATTCTGTTGCTGTGTAGCTTAATAAACTTGGGAATTTTACATAACCTTTCTAATTCTATTTATTCTCATCCATAAAAAAAGATTATGATACTTACTAAACTGAAATGAGCTGAAATAAGACAAATATATACTAGTAGTATTTGGCCATTTCATCAAAATCATGACTTACTCTTTTTGTCTGTAGTTCCCCTACTTTTCCTTAATTCTGTCTTCTCCTGACTCTTTTTCTTTCATTTTAAGCCTTTGTACTTTCACGAGCTCACCAGGCATGACTCTATTTCAAGAAAATTATCTTTAAAGAAGTACACATATACTTTTGGAATATAAAAATCCACTGTAATAGATATGGCTAAGCAAGGAAAACTTTAAGAAATCAAATGTTCCAAATTGTAATCTTTCTCACATACTACTCCTTATACATGTTCTATCAGAAATTCTTCCTGAATAATTTCATACCATATGGTCAGGATTCAGTCTAAATGATTTGACTATTCCCTTTGGAAATCATATAGGAGAAAGGCAGCATCAAAACTGAACCAAATACACCATATACAAAAATATCAAACAGGAAAATCAGGCTCTTTCCAAACAATGTGTAAATATTTACAAGCACCCGAAACAAGCAGAGCTGGCATCAAAAGCCTCCACAGTCTAGAGGGTTTGTGGAGTAAGGTCTGCAGGTCAGGTTTTCTGAAGCCAGAAATTAGCAGGGATTGTGCACTCCCCACCCACCCCCGCCGCACTCTGAGAGGAAAACTGTCTTTGCAGGCTGTAAAGAGACAACATTGAGGGCATGCAATATATATGAATATAGAATATTGTATACGTGTATATTGGTGTGTATACTGAAATTATGCATATGTCTATCTATGAGAATGAAGATGGCCAAAAAATAATTGGAAAGGGAGAATGTTAATTGTAGAAACTAAACAAATGTATTTGAAGACCATAGAGGAGATAACCAAAAAATGGCATAGAAATGTCTTAAAATATAATTTGATACTTTTCTGAAAAAAACAGAAATTTCAAGTTTGCCTATTGACAGAATCACCTACTGACTGTATTCCAGAGAAAATTGACAAAGACCTATTATACATCAAGACTTTACATTTGAATTATATATAAATATATAAAGTTATATATAAGTATTTAAAGTTATATATGACTTTTTAAAGTTTTATACGTGTGTATATATATATATATATATACACATACATATATACATACATACAACTTTAAATATAAGTATTTTTGTGAATAGCAAGACATACTAGCCAAGTCACAAAAATAGAGAAAATCACATGGACAAATATCTCTCCAGGACAACATATTTACTTACATTTTTTTTCTTAAAAGTTGTAAAAATAAACAGACTTACTCATAACAAAGTCTCAGGAAAATGAAACAATACACATTAATAAGATATAGATTGCCAAACTGTCTTCCATTTTCACGTTATACATGAGAAATTATTTTCAGGCATTCTCAAGCAACTTTAAGCAACCAAATCTGTATTGATCAGAGATGCTAATTATTTAAAATCTAATGGTTTTTCAAAACTAACTTGGTAGTTTTGATATATGATATATATATATTTGATATTTATTTGACATATATTTAAATTGATAGTATACATGTGCATATACAAACAACTTTGGCTAAAACCAACAAATAAGATATTTCAAACTTCTTCCTAATTCAATGTACATTATTCAATAAAACTTTTTTGTTTTGTTTTTTAAAAATCACTTTATTGTTGTTCAATTACAGTTGTCTGCATTTTCTCCCCGCCTTGAAGATATTTTCTCATATGATTTACAATATATTTATTGCAAATAATCTTTATCTTATTTCATATTGTAAGTGATTCTTTCTGCTTCTTAGATATGCAAATAAAATTAGATATTACTTGCCAAATGTATTAATTTTAACAGAGAAATAAATAAATAATAACATAAAATTTTGTGAGCCTTAAAGTTATAACTCAAAGTTACCCGAAGCAAGTATATGACATAGGTAATCCAAAAAGAAAAGGACTGTGTTACTAATGATTTGTTTAGAATGTGAATGAAAAACTATTATGTAGCTGCTCCATTGTCACACAGTTTCCTTCCCTTTCAACTTTAAAATAAGTGATTATTTGAGGCATTGGTATAGCATTTAGAAATTGTGTATCAAATGAAAAGAGATAATGGGTGGGAAGACAGACTGCAGCTCCTAAAGATTTTACTCATTATGACTCTTGAAAGAGGCGAGGAAAATGAGAGGAGAATATGACGAACTACATTTTTCACACATCTCATGATTTTATAAATATTAATAAGGTTATATAGGCTCCGAATATCACACATTACCTAAGACTTCACTCTTCCTAACCTAAGATTTAATTGACTAGCTGTGCTCATATAGGAAATGATCCTTCAAAAACTTTTGAATATTTCAGTTTTTTCTCTCTGTTTTCAAATTGTATATCTCTCTTTGATGCATTAAGTAAAAATACAAATAGTCTTGCAGAATGTTCATACACCTGTTAAAATATATTTTGGGTTCGTCATTCAGTAATCATTTGATTATGTTAAAAACCTTGTAGATCTTTGAGTTCTACTTGGCAGTCGATTGGAATGTTTTCGGGGAGCGTTTTGCAGTTAATCAATCATCCAGTAACTTCGAGTATCTCGGAAGGTCCAATAAACCTTGTAAGTTAAAGGTATGATTCCAAATAGAATGAGATTACGATCTTAACTAATGGTAATTTCCTTCCAAAATACTTTAAAATGTATATCCTCACAAAGCTTTAATTTATCTTTTTTTACTTTTCAGTGACATCACATCAACTTTTTATAATTATACTTTTTTTAAGTGAATACTTGTGTTTATTTATTTTTAAGTGATTGTATTATACTTTCTGGTTCACTTCTTTTTTAAGATCTTATTTATTTAGTTTTAGACAGAGGGGTAGGGAGAGAGAGAGTGGGAGAGAAACATCAATATGTGGTTGCCTCTTGAACACCCCTCCACTGGAGACCTGGCCTGCAACCCAGGTGTGTGCCCTGACTGGTAATTCAACCAGTGACCCTTTGGTTTGCCGGCCAGAGTTCAATCCACTGATTTACACTGGCCAGGGCCAATTATACATTGTATACTTGTTCAACTCGACATCTAAATTTTCGTTTTCATGTTCATTACATTTTGATTTTGAAGTCACCCTTAAACAGACTTCTGTGTATTTACATGAGCTTCGCTTGGTAGGAAAAGACTGGAGTTTTTCTCATTACCTGTTCTCTGTATGATGAGTCACTACACTGACACATACCTGCCACTTACCTGCCCCCTCGTGCAGTTTTTCTCTCTTAGCTTCCAAGTAGAAAAACAGTGGAGTCTTTTTCTGCCCATAACTATTTTGCATTATTTGAAAAAAGGAGAAATATAATGTCCACTTTCATCTATAACACAAATATAAGAATAGGACCAGATACTCTGTTGGCTGGGATCTAGACACTCTATATTCTAGTCTTCAAAATTCCAAATTATTAGTGGACATGTCCTCTCAAATACTGGTGAACAATATACTTGATGTTAATAAAATATATAAATTTAAACTCTGATTTTCTAAGATTCATATAAAAGGGAGTATTTTTTATGAAAAACTTACTGAGCCCTGGCTGGTGTGGCTGAGTGGATTGAACACCTGACTTAGAAGCAAAGAGTCATTAGTTCAATTCCCAGTCAGGGCAGCTGCCTGGGTTGCAGGCCTGGTCCCCAGTAGGGGGTGTGTGAGAGACAACCACACATTGATATTTCTCTCCCTTGCTTTCTCCCTCCCTTCCCTTCTCTCTAAAAAGAAATAAATAAAATCATTAAAAAAAGAAAAACTTACTGACCCCTGTATCTTGTAAAGTCCACTTTCTTTAAGATCTCATTATGATAGGCATTGCCGTCACCACCCAGACTTAGAGAATTTTTCCCTGAAAACTACCACTTAAATTTAAATTTGTGCCCCTTTCTTTTCTGGGATTACATATAACATACTCTGGAACATTTTAACAAAAAGTATAAAACCATAGTGAGAAGAAAATTATCTGCAAAAG
The DNA here is from genome assembly GCA_004027735.1 of Carollia perspicillata. Lineage (NCBI taxonomy): Eukaryota > Metazoa > Chordata > Mammalia > Chiroptera > Phyllostomidae > Carollia > Carollia perspicillata. The sequence continues at coordinate 5,838 of PVKM010044244.1, read as the reverse complement.
TAACTGAATTAGCAGGTGTACAGAAAAATGTATTTATCTTCAGGCTGTGACATTCTTCAGGAATAATTGATCCTCAGCCCCTACAATGTCTGTGGCCAAGACTCAGTCATCAGCCCCCAAGAGTTAACTTCAACCTAGCTAAACATCTATAGTGTGGTTCTCAGCTGGAGGTGACCTTGTCCCACAGAGCATATATAGCAGTGTTTGGGGACATTCTTGCTTGTCACAAATATAGAAGTGGGAGTGGGGTGGGTGAGTACTACTAACCATCAAGCATAGTGGGCAAGGATGCTGTTAAACATTGTAAAATGCACAGGACACCCCCTAAACAAATAATTGTCTTACCTCAAGTGTCCATAAGTCTGCAGTGTCAAGGTTAAAAAACTGTGTGCTAATATAAAGCCCAGGTCAAACAGTGTTAAGATTCAGACAGTGAGAAGAATTTTTTCTACCACCCTCCATAATCCTTACAAGTTTTTGTTCCTGATAGAAAAGTAAACGTGTCTCAAAAATTTGAAATGATCATGATTTTTTCCTTTTGTGGGACTTACTTTTTATTCACAAAGATAGGAATCAATTGATAATGATTTAACAAAAAAATATTTGCTCAAAACTTTACCCAAAGACACACATTATTAGGACTATTATATATTCCTGTGTAACTTTTTAAAAAATTGTTATTTATTTTTAGAGAGAGGGGAAAGGAAGGAGAAAGAGAAAGAGAGAAACATTGATTGGATGCTCCCAACTGGGGACCTGGTCCACAACCCAGGCACATGCCCAGACTGGGAATAGAACCAGAAACCTTGTGATTCACAGGCCAGCATTCAGTCCACTGAGTCACACCAACCAGGGCCTTGTGTAACTTTCAAAATTATAAAACAAAACAACTTAAAGTGTGGGAACCTTTATTATTTATATTATTGTATATTGAATAGTACTCTCCTTATCAAATTTGAAATTTACTAGGAAATGTATTTGATACCTAAATATGACTCTTGTAGATCTCACTTCATCTCAGCTTCAATTGTTCTGACAGTAAAACCTCAAGTTCCATCATGTATTTTGAGTCAGACCTTGAGTCTAGGGGAGAACCCAAGTTTTTGTGAAAAGACCACAAAGTTTATACATGCAACCATAGCAAAATCGAAAGTAATCTACCAACATTCCAAGTCACTGTGAGCTGACTCAGGGAGAATTTTGTTCAAGTGAATGAAGTAAACTCAGAACTTAAGAAAACTAAAATGAAAAATGTCTTCTGACCAAAGTTTAATAAATTAAGATTTGAGTCCCGGCACCAAGGCTGTAACCATTTGGAACTGTAACTTTGACCTTGAGGGCATGAAGACTTTTGGTGGTATGCTAAGAAGGCAAAGTCTCAGTATATATGTCTCCCCCATTTTTTTTTCTTTAGTTTAAATATAGGGAATTATAGTTCATCCATTTGTTTTTCTGTCTCTTTACCTACTTTTTCTCCCTTTGTAAGTTATAATTCTAAGTCAGCTGGTATGAAACCTGCAGATATCTAGTGTTGCCAGAGTAAGCATTCTGAGGAGAGCCATGAAAAGTTGTTTCTCTCAATCCCCTGCCAAATTCTCAGTGATTTCTGCAAATGCTTTACTTATTCTCCATATATTAGGGTCTGGTCTTTATGGAGATTCTTTTGTTTTCTTCCTAAGGTATTAAAAATTACAAGAAATTACTTCTTTTCATTTTTCACTTCCTTTATTCATTTTCCTGATAGTACCTTGGTATTTAATGTTCTTTCTGGATTTCTACACAGTATATTTATAGGACTGAATTCTCATAAAACTCTCAACCTTAGTTCTCTTGCTTCATTAGATCAATTTCCTGTCAGAAAATCCCTGAGACTGCCTACTTTTTCATACTGTGTGTTTCTAGGTTTCCAAAATTCTTTTTTTTGGTTAGCTATTATAGAGAATATATTTTTTTTTGTTTGCCTGTTTCCAAAAACATTTACTGGCTGACATTTTCTTTCATGAAACAATCTGCTACATAAACTATATTTGCATATCTTTAGTCTTGACTACAGATACTCAAAGCCAGTTACATTAATAGTATATTTTTCTATTCTCTAGAAAAACACTATTTATGAAATTGACCAAGAAATTCAATTCCGCTAATGATCGCTGCACAAATGAAACAAATTATCATAATTTCTTAACGCAAAGCAAGCATTAATTTCCCATGATAGCAAAATTACCAGGTGGTGAGACCTGAGACCTTGGAGATCTGACTCTTGTCTCTGTGTATTACCTTTGGCTTGTGAAATGTGGCTCATTTCTAATGCTGCGAACATCACGGACTGAAGGAGCATTTTTCCTCCTTTAATTACTTTGTTAAGTACAACTGGAAGGGAACATATATTCTCAATAATACTGTTAAGATGAACTAAAATATTTAAAACCCGTCTGAGGAATGAGATGATTTTTTTATTATGTAACCTCACAAATGTCATACCTCACTAGTGCTCCAGTACTTATCTGTTGGGTAATTTGCATAAGGGTTTTGTAGTCCTGCTTTCAAAATAATAATTATTCTTCTCTCTTGAGGAGTTTCTTTCTCCTGGCATACATCTAGAATCTCCTCAACTGCAAGAGACAGAAGGGAAACAGACAAGGGACACAAACAGATTAGGTATACAGTACACAGGGATTACATATTCAAATTCAGTCGATGACTCAGCCTAAAGGGGTTTTTCTTCTGCCTCATTCTTACTTGGCAACCGTGTCCCAAAGGCCATCTTTCCCACCCTGGAGCATTTTTCAGTTTCTTCCGTCATCTTCTACTTCATATCAGGGAATCTGGGCTGAAAATGATGAGAGACAGAGACAGAGACAGAGGCCAACAGACAGAGAAAAACCCAGCTTGTTTTTTTTTCTCTTGTTACCCTGTTTTGTGAGTTTTGGCTTCCTATTAAATCAGTTCCTGGGATATTTACACTGAGGAAAGAGAGACTTAAGAGAGACCTCCCTTCCTTCCTATAGAAAGATAAACTTCGTAAAATCTCCAGATGATAATATCAGAATACAATATGGTTATCTTAGTGCTAATTTAAGAATTATACATGTGAAGGGATGTAGAAAATATTTGGTTAAAACTGTGCTATTCAAATCCCATTATAGTTTCATAGAATACACTCACATGGTTAACCAGTTAAAGGAAATGTATGGTAACACACTACTAATTTGGTATTATTTATAGATTATAATTTATACCTTGTATACAATGTAGTTGATCCTAAGGGTCAATAATTGATCGAAAATCCTACCATGTCTTAATTAAATGCTATGTTAATAGAATTAAATGATTTCATTTTCAGTGACCAAAAATTTTCTTGAAAAATTAGATTTAAACGTGGAGCTCAGTGTCAAAAGACCAGGTAGGCTGTAACCTTTGCAAATGATGTATTCAAATGCCTGTTTGTATCTAGGCTATGCCATGGTAACAGGTAACTAAATCTCTGTAGCTGAACATAATAAAAATGCAATTTTCAATATCATTATAGTCCCAATTAGTGGGGGAAGAAGACTATACTTAAGATGTACTATGCTATATTCAATTATTCATAGATCCAGTCTTCCTTCATTTTAGGCTCACTATTCTCAACTAACAACCATCCAGTCTACTACAGAAGAAGAAGCAAAAAGAGAATCATCTGATGGGGAAGTTTTATGCCCTTGGCCTGAAAGTGGTCATCACACTATTACTCAGTTTGCTTGGTCAGAAGTTGTCTCATGACCTCATATACAGAACCAGACAAGCAGGTTCAGCTGCCTGCTGCAATGAAAGCTAACCTGTGAGACAGGTGTTGGTGCAAAAGGTAAGAGGTTTATTCAGGTGCTTTGACCTGGGAAAATGGTGGACTGCCTCTGAAAGACCACCTCCCTTTCCTGCTCAAGCCTGTAATACTCACAGGAATAGGGAAGGGAGGGCTTCTTTTCTACCCAATTATCTTTTGAGCTTTCAGTGTGCTCCAGACCTATTCATCCATCTTTCTGACTTCTGGTATGCTCAGTGTAAAAATCTTCCCTTGGGCCATCTTGGCCAATGGAGGACACTCCCTGGTTCTCCCTGCCTCTAGTATCAAGGTCAGTAGGGAGGGAGGGCTGCAGGACCCACTCTCAGGGAATCTGGAGGTGCCAGGGCCTTCAGGCTGCCTCCTGACACTGGACACCCGCATATCTGAGGAATCTAGTTGGAGTCCATGGGGCCCCCATGGATCGCAGCCCACCTGCATCCTCTGCATGACTCCCAACAGCCCCACCCCTCTGACCAGTTGTGTATGGTAACACACAGACAAAAGGTATGAGAGATACTAGTGTTCCTTTTTTAAAAATTTTATTTATTTAGTTTTGGAGAGAAGGGAAAGGAGGGACAAAGAAAAGAAAAAAAAAAAAAAAACATTGGCATGAGAGAGAAACATTGATCGGTTGCCTCTCATGCAGTGCCCTGACGGCGGACCGAACCTACAACCCAGGCATGTGCCTGACCAGAAATCAAACCAGTGACCTTTCATTCTGCAAGAGGAAACAACCTACTGAGCCACACCAGTCATAACACTAGTTTTCCTTTAAGCCCAGAAAGAAAATTTAATTGTTTCCTAAACACAGTGTTGCCTCTTTCACACTCTGCTTAGCTGATTTTACCACATTCCACTGTCTATCAAACCTGTATTTGCTAACTTCCTTATATTCTGATTCTTCATTCTATCATAAAAAAATCAAAGGATCTCTTACAAGGGAGGTGTTTCTCTGCTTTGCCATCGGAATGCGTACTGGTGAAGCCTTGAGACAATGGGAAACTAAGAGAATGGAAGTGTGTGAAGACAATTACACCCGCATATTGATCTCACAACAGGGAGACTTTTCTGGTTAAAATAAAGTGAAATCCCATTGAACATGTACAGTTCTCGTGAAGAGATGTTTCAAAGACAAAAATGTTACAAAACAGAGTTTGGAGATATTTATTCTCGGACAAAACTTTTTGAGTGTTAAACCACAATTTATCTTGTGCAAGAATGCTCCTTATGATAAAAATCTTTGCTCTGAAACACTACTCCTGAAAACCCCCTTCTAACTATTTATTTCCAAGTTAGATGAGATTTCAGGATAATAAGTATGGAAACAGCAATAGGCCTAGTTTATAAAATGGAACTTGGGATTGAATTAATAAGTAGGAATTAATCCCACATTATTATCATGTACAGATTTTGAGTTTGCTAACAATGTTTAAGCAGCAAATTTAGAATTAATTTATAAATCATAACCAGTGCTTTATGTTGGTTTATTCATGAGCTGAAAGGTATGAGTGTATTTTCCTGAAGGGTCCTCTGACACAGCACCTGCTGCGAATGTTCACTTTATCACTCTCGCCAGTGGCTGTACACGCCAGAAACTAATTTCTTTAATTTATTTCTAAATCCACATTAGAGACATTATCTCACTAAGCTTCCCCAAATCCCTATTATATTTATATTACTGATGAGGTAAGTAACACAGAGAGCACTAAAGGACTCTTCCAAGGTTATGTGTATAAAATGGTGCAGAGACGATCCCCTATGACTTCAGATACCTGGTTTAGCAATCCTATCTCTTAGCTTTGCTTCAGTTATTTTGCCCAAAGGAAAAGGTGTCCTTTTATAACAGACACCTAAACTTTTCCCAGGAGGGGAAACAGCTTAATAGCATCATTTTTTAAAATACTGGTGCTTTCAAATCCAACCTTCTTTATAGCCTCCAGGAGAATACATTATCAAGTGTCTAATCTTTCTCTCCTGCCATCAATCACTCTGCTGACCCTCAGCCTTTCAGTCCG
>PVKM010044243.1:0-12244 GCA_004027735.1 Carollia perspicillata | reverse complement strand
TTTCCTTAAAGCAGCCCCTTTAGCATCTCTTGCAAGTTGTTTTGGTGGAGGTGTATTCTTTTAGACTTCTTTTGTCTGGGAAGCTCCTTATTTGGCATTCTATCTTTATTGAGAGCCTTGCTGAGTAAAGTCACCTTGGTTGCAGGCCTCTGGTTCTCATTACTTTGAATATTTCTTATCATTGTCTTCTGGCTTGGAGTGTTTCCATTGAGAAGTCAGCTGTTTCTTTTATTGGGGCTCCCTTGTGTGTTACTTCCTGTTTCTCCCTTGCTGCCTTTAAGATTCTCTCTTTGTCTTGGAATTTTGACATTAATACGATGTGCCTTGAAGTGGGCCTCTTTGGGTCCCTCTTGATTGGGAATCTCTGTGTTTTCTGGATTTGTGTGATTTTTTCTCTCACCAAATTGGGAAGTTTTCCATCATTACTTTTTCAAATAGATTTTCTATCTCTTGCTCTTCTTCTTCTCCTTCTGGTATCCCTATTATACAGATATCATTATGGTTCATGTTGTTCTGCATTTCTCTTAATCCCTATTCATACTTTCTGAGCCTCTTTTCCTTTTCTTGCTCTTTCTGGGTGTGTTTTTCTACCTTGTACTCCAGCTTACTGCTCTGATCCTTTGCTTCATCCATCTTGCTTTTGATTACTTCTACTGCATGCTTCAGTTCAGAAATTATATTCTTCATTTCCTTTTGGCCCTTGTTGATAATTTCTATTTCCTTTTTCATGTTTATATAGTTTGCAATGAGTTCATTGTAGTTTCCCCTGTAGTTTTTGATAATTCTCTGTGAGCTCATTGAGCTTCCTCATAACCATTGCTTTGAACACAATATCTAATAGTTGACTTGCCTCTATTTAGTTTAGCATTCTTTCTGAGGCTTCCTCCTTTTCTTTCATTTGGGTATTGTTTCTTTGTCTTCCTATTTTTTTGTGAGACTCTTCTTGTTAGCCTTTGCATCTTAAATTGGTTTGTTCTGACTCCTTGGGTTTCTGGTATGAACTTCTATGGTAGAATACCTGCGAGATTCAGTGGTGCAGTCTCCTTAACCTCCTGAGCTCGCTAGTCTTTGGCTGTCATTTATGTTGGCTCTCTATATGTCTTTGGGTTTTGATTGTTGTTGGGTTCTTCCCTCCAGCTGGTTACCTGAGGATCACTCTCTCTACCACGTCTTGTATTCTATTGTGTAGGTATGGACAGGTTGTGTTGAAGCTGGTTCTTCTTTATGTACCAGGTTTTAAGGATTCTCTCTCACTTTTGTTCAGTTGTTTTTTGTGGGTAATTTCTCAACCTTTTGGTTGTATTTCCAGTTCAGTCTTTGATTGAGGTTAGTGTGGCTGCCACTCCCTTCTTCACCTTCTTCCATTGTTTTCTGTTGGTGGTTCCTTTGTTGGTGGATTTTCTCTTCCAGCAGGTGTACTGGTGTTCACTGCTCCCACCTTGCAAGTTCTCTGGAGTAGCAAAGTGAAATTTGTTCCACCGTCTCTATTGTGATGACCCCTGTGTGGGTCTAACTCTGGTCTTTTCTCCACTCAAGGTATTATTGTCTCACCATTTAATTTTTCAATGTCCTCTACATTTTTTTGGCCTCCAACCTTCATATCTGCTGGGATACTGTTAGCTGTTCACTCTGTTCCTCAGAAGATCAGCTAGGTGTTTCACCTGTGTGCTTCTGCTTCCACCTACCTCGCCACCATCTTCCTGGCTCCACAGATGGTGAGGGGGAGTAATTTGTGAGCTTATAACAGTGAAGAATTATAGGTCAATCACCACCACCTCAGGTCTAACAAAAATTTGAGTTGCAATTTTTTGGATTTGCTATACCAGCATTTCTAAAGTCATATATAATTTTCCATCATTGCCTTATCACTTAAGTTTGTGAAGTTTGCTCCTTTCTTATTGCCGGACATCAGAATGAAAAAAAAAATACCCAGCAGGAAAACCAAGCATGTCAAGAGAAAAGGAAAAATTAAACCTCTCTTTATTAAGTTATACAATTATAGAGGGTAATTTCTTGGGTCCCTCACAGGTATAACAAATGAGAAATTTATTGTTTCTTTAAAAAAAAGACTTTATTTATTTATTTTTAGAGAGAGAAGAGAGGGAGAAAGATTGGGAGAGAAACATTGACTGGTTGCCTTTTGCCTGACCCCAACTGGAACTGTTGCATCCACCAGTTGCGAGAACAAACGTCAGAGACTTTCAGGGTTTCAAAGATGTTACTTTATTGGCCAAAGCTTTACCTGCGCAGGGGCGAACTCTCCAAACGTGTCCGGAGACACAGTGCTCCTTAGAGCTGCAAATGAGAGTCGCGACCTAACGCTCACAGCTAGGATTTTTATGGAAGCGAGCAAGCAAGCACTTTACAGAAGCAAATGTGGCAGTTAGCTATTGGCAGCTGGACTGCATGTCCAGCGCATGGGCAATCCTGTGGTTGGCTGGACTACCTATGCTAGGCTCATGCTCTCCTTGGTAATTGGTTGGAGAGGCTCGTGCTCAGCCTGTGCTCAAAAGCTGAGGCAAGGAAAGAAACTTGGGCAACTGTCCAGATGGCTATCTGCCAGGTCAGCTCTACTTATCTTGCCTTTCTTCACTTTCTGGAACACAAGCCTAGGGTGGTTATGCGGTTATGGCTTTTCTAATCTTATTTTCTTAACACTAACTCCTACTCCTTGTTGCATGCAGCTTTCTGTGTCTTAATATTAACTCTTTATTTGTTCTCCACAGAACCCACGTATGTGGCCTGACTGGGAATTGAATCAGCACCCCTTTGGTTCTTGGGCTAACTCTCAGTCCACTGAGCCACACCAGCCAGGGCAAACCTATGCTTTCTTGGTCCTGCACTGTTAAGTACAAAGACAGAGGAACTCAGTTCAGTTCTTGTAGGTCATAGGAGGGCCCATTATGTTCATTCATACTAATACAGTATATTAAATTAATGTTTACTTAATGACTAGTGAATGAGCAATTCTTTCCACTTCTGTAAAATAAATAAGAATCTTTTTAATTTCCCCATTTATTTTCACTTTTACTTTCACAGAATTGTTTGGAACAAGCCTCCTTTCTTACTCATCTTGCTGGAAGAGTCTTCAAAACCAGTGATTCCAAAACCTGACCTATTCTGAGAATCATGAAGGAAGATTGGAAGAACATAGATTAGAGGCCCTCCGAGAATTTAATTTAGTAGGGTGAATCTGCCAAACTTATTTTTAATATAAATTGATTAGAAAAGTAATATATTCTTATTGTAAAAGATCTATTTACACATAAGTGTCTATAACAAAACAAGTAAGGACTTAGGCAGTTCCATTCAGAGGTAATTTGGTAAGAGTGTGGTGTAAAAACTTATAGTTCTGTTTCTGTAAATTTAAGCACACATGTATACTTATGCACACACATTCTGGTTTTTAAATAAATAGAATCATATCATTGCAATACTTTGAAACTATTTTCTAGTCTAACAATATATTGTAACATAGACATTATTTGCTGACTGTCTCCCTCACTTAACACTCTATTTTGGAGATCTTTTCATGTTACTATACCCCACTATGCTTTGTTTTTTCTAGTGGTTGCTTTGCATTCTGAAATATAGCTATTTTTAATTTACTCTTATGAAAAATAATGTTAAAATCCACAGCCTGGTGTATTCAGCCCTATACATAGATATTAGTGATTATTTTGGAGAATTAAATTCTTAGAAATGATGTTGCTCAAAGTATTAATTTTAACATACTGCCTAATCATCTTCCAATAAGATTTAGCTACCTACTTAACTCTCACTATTGATGTACAGATGAGTTTTTCCTCTATAATTTTGACTGTTTTATTTTGGCTTTGTACCTCCTCAGCTGGTCTTCTTAATTATTTCTCTTTTCTCTCCTATTTTTAATCTTTATGTACTTGTTTGTTTGTTTAATTTTAGTCTTCCTCTCTGAAGATTTCCTCATGCTTGACACCCTCCCATTTTAATTATCATGTTTTTAATTTCCAATGACTTGCTTATACTACTTTTCAATAGTATATGGTTTTGGCTCATGGGCATAATATCTTCTCTTTTGTTTCTGTTTTCTATGTTGGATTAGAGACTTGCCACAGCTGTCTCATCAGCCTTGACCATCTTGCTCATGATTAATAGTAAGGGACAAAATTGTTGACAGAAAACTCTAAATGTATCCATGAATAAGGCTTAACAACTTTCAAACTGACTGGTGATTTCGGTGGGCCATTTGTTAGAGGGCCCCAAAAGTCAAAATTTTTAGGTCTATCATCTTGGCTGGTCAGGTTCCCTAGAGAAGTCTTTTCACCCTCTTCCTGAAGGTCTGGGCCCTGACTGCCGGGGACCGGGTCTCACCTTCTTTGTCTCAACAATGTAAATTATTTCAGAACAAAAATATAATGTCCTCATGATGTCATGGTTTAATTCAATATTTCTTCTCTTTCAATGCTGGACCCTGCTCACAGATTAAATTTGGTGTCAGCCCCTTTACATGTGGTACACAAGGCACAAAGGTGACCAAGATGTCCCGTGGTTTTATCACTCTTCAGTCCCATGTTTTTAGTTTAATTGCTTGTCCAAAATTTCTGCCAGGTTAAAGTCTTATGGAAAATGATGTTCCTTGTTGAAAGCTAAACAATTCTTTATGAGCACTTTAGTACTGGGGAGAGGGCCTATTGGTTGCCCTTTTTTCCCTTGCTAAGTGAAAACTGATTTTATTCATGTAAAAAGCAAAATCACTCCCAGCTTGAAGGAATACATCAGAGTTGATCTTAGTCAATCACCGTAATCCATGCTTGTTCCCTGTGCCTGGCTTAGGGCTGGGTATGTGACCCAGTTTTTGCCAATGGAACATCAGGAAGAGTCTAATGTAGAGTTTATAAACAATTTTTTCCCAATTAAAGAATAGAAATCAGAGCAAATTCTCTATCCCTTTTTTGGATTCTGTCATGTAAAGACATGATGCTTGAAGCTGCACTGGACATCTTGTGGCCCTGAGGTGGAAGTAAAGAGAACCAGGTAGAACCCTCATTTGGTGAAGCTGAAAGTATAACCAGCCTTGGAACTTCTTGTCTCTGATCTTCTTATTATGCAGCTTAATTGGATGTGTCTTTATTTAAGACATTTTTGCCTAGGTATTCTACTTTAAGCTCAGAATATTTTAAGTGGCAAAAGTGATCTAGTACGGGATGCATAGTGGTTACTTAATGGTGAGAGATGTTTATCACTCACATTAAACCCATTTAATCACCTTCACACTGCAGTTAACACGTGCCAACACGTAGGGTTTTTAAAATGAAAATTAAATTAGATATTATATTAAAACGAGATAGAATGCTTTTCTCAGCACCTCACATAAGGTAAACTGAATAAATAGTAGTTAACATTATTTTAAATTAATTAAGAACTCTATCTTATTTTAACAAATGTCTTAATAATATTCATGATTTGGCCTAATGAAACTATTCAAATCGGAGTGACGCACAGCCATAAATTGGCACACAAAATCTATGAAACAAGTGACCAAAGGTATGGAATCTATTTTTATTAAATAAATAAATAAAGGAACAAATGAGTATCAGTAGTTTCTAGTGACTATTGGTTACTCTAAATTGTTAGATGAAGTGGTAACATCATAACTGAATAAATTCTGTGAAAAATTTTTTAAAATATTTTTTATTGATAATGTTATTATAGTTGTCCCATTTCCCCCCTTCATTCCCCTCCACTCTGCATACCCTCTCCCATCCACATTCCCCCTCTTTAGTTCATGTCCATGTGTCAAAAGTTCTTTATCTTTTACATTTCTCATACTATTCTTGCCTTCCCCTGTCCATTTTCTACCTACCATCTATGCTATTTATTCTCTGTACCTTTCCCCCCTCTCTCCTCTTCCCACGCCCCTGTTTCTATCCCTCCATGTGATCTCCATTTCTGTGGTTCTGTTCCCATCCTTGTCATTTGCTTAGTTTGTTTTTGTTTTAGCTGTGGTTGTTAATAATTGTGAGTTTGCTGTCTTTTTACTATACATATTTTTTTTATCTTGTTTTTCTTAGATAAGTCCCTTTAACATTTCATATAATAAGGGCTTGGTGATGATGAACTCATTGAACTTGACCTTATCTGAGAAGCACTTGATCTGCCCTTCCATTCTAAATGAAGGCTTTGCTAGATAGAGCAGTCTTGGATGTAGGTCCTTGCCTTTCATGACTTGGAATACTTCTTTCAAGCCCCTTCTTGCCTGTAAGGTCTCTTTTGAGAAATCAGCTGACAGTCTGATGAGAACTCCTTTGTAGGTGACTGTCCCCTTATCTCTTGCTGCTTCTAGGATTCTCTCCTTCATTTTAATCTTAGCTAATGTAATTATGATGTGCCTTGGTGTGTTCCTTCTTAGGTCCACCTTCTTTGGGACTCTCTGAGCTTCCTGAACTTCCTGGAAGTCTATTTCCTAAGACAGAGTGGCGAAGTTCTTCTTTATTATTGTTCAAATACCTTTCCCACTTGTTGCTCTTCCTCTTCCCCTTCTGGTACCCCTATAATTTGGATATTGGGATGTTTAAAAATGTTCTGGAGGTTCCTAAGCTTCTCCTCATTTTTTGAAATTCTAGTTTCTTCATTCTTTTCTGTTTGTTGTTTCTTTCTTTCTCTGGTCCACTCCATTGATTAGAGTCCCAGTTTTCTTTTCATCACTATTGGTTCCCTGTGCATTTTCCATCCTTTCATTTACTGTAGCCTTCATTTTTTCATCTAATTTGCAACCAAATTCAACGAAGTCTGTGAGCATCCTGATCACCAGTGTTTTGAACTGTGCATCTGATAGGTTGGCTATCTCTTGGTTGCTTAGCTGTATTGGCTCTGGGGCTCTGATCTCTTCTTCCATTTGAGCCTTTTTTTTTCTTTTGGTCTGGTCATGCCTGTTACATATGAGGGGCAGAGCCTTAGGTGTTCACCAGGGCAGGGCAACCCAGTTGCTGGGTTGTTTTGCTGTGTGTGGGGGCAAGGTCAATGAGGGAACAATGGTGCTTGCTCCGCTCTCTCTGAGATTTCAGTCCCTTCTGCCACTTCCCACTAGCAAATTGAGCCCTTCTGGTGCTGGTTCCCAGGTGGGTGGGCTTGTGTACATTCTAGGACCCTGTGGGTCTCTCCAGCATATTCTCCTGTGAGGCTGGGGGTCTCTCCCTGCACATCAACACCCACAGGTGTTTTTCAATCAGTGTTTTGAAGCTTTATTACTCAGCACTGGGACCCTGGGTTGTGAAGTCTGTCTCACTCCCCAGTTACCTGCATGCAAATGGGAGACCACTGCCTGGTCAGCCAGCTGTCTTGCGCGCAGTGTCTCACTTCACAATTGCTGCCTCACTGGGTCTGCCTGTTGCCACCCCATGCCTGGGGTCTTCCAGCTGCTCCCTGGGCACCCAGGGTCTTCCAGCTGCCATCTTGCATGTCCAGGGTGCCTTGTATGCCCTGTGTCACTGCTTCTTGTGCTGAGACCTCTCTCTGCTCAGCTGCCCGACTCTGCCCTGCCTACTGGTCTGGACGAATGTGTCTATTTCTGCTCCTTGGCTGTTCAACTTCCATACAGTTCAATTTTATGTCAGTTATGGTTGTTATTTTGTTTCTAAATTTTTGTTGTCCTTATTTTGGTTGTGTGAGGAGGCACAGTGTGTCTACCTATGCCTCCATCTTGGTCGGAGGTCTCTGTGAGATATTTAATAGTTATAGTTCCCCTAGAGAACTTATGATGATGTGGTAAATGGGAAAATATGAAATGTTCCACATTGAATATTGCATTATGTCACCGCCTACTGACAACAGTCCACTGTATCATGGGGACTTATCCTGGAGCCTCTTGTGGGAAATTTCTCTGAATTGCATTAAGAACAGACTTCGTCTTTTAGCTTATTTGGCATTTTATTTGAAAATCTTACAGGGTAATATAGCATCAAATTTTAATTTCTATAATGTATTTAACATTGTGCCATAAATGGAACTCATTATAACAAATGGGACTCACAAGCGATGCTTCTACAGAACAAGGAGTTCCTCAGAAAAGCTGTGGCCTCAGAAATTCTCTTCTCTTCTGAACTGATGGCCATGTTCTGGGTACCAAGCAAAGTTTCAACCTGAATTCCATCAGCTGTTTGTCCTAATCTTACTAGAACAGTTTTTATTTTAAAAAGAAATAACATACAGAAAGTTGAAAGATAATGTTATTTTCTTTTGCTCACAGGAAACATGCATTGTGTTTCTCACTGAAAAAAAAATTCTGGCTCACACAACTCTTGATGTCATACCTGAACTCAAAGCCCATTCTTGTTTGGGATTTGTTTTTTAAGTCCAATTCACAGTTTTACAGGAATCACAATTTAAACAGCAAGAGCTCAGGACTTAGTGATGTTTTTGATGCTGGTTCAACAGAATCCAAGTCACCACAGGTCACTATAAAGGAAATGACTCAAATGATTAAATTTGTGTGAAGTCCTCAGGAGAGAAGTTGGTGATTTATGTCTGAGTATTTTATGAGCCTAAGGGCTGGATCAGAGAGACACAGTTTTGAAAAGCTACAGCCCTTGAAGAATCGATGCTATAGTTTCCTTGCTTGGTCTTTTGGAAATCCATCAAAAGATTATGGGCATATGTGGGCTGTGGGAAGAGCCACTAATGGGACAGTGACACATACTTTCTTCAATTTGTGTATGAGCAGAAAGTGGTCTTGTTGAGTCTCAAGGGATTAGTTGGCTCATGTTGATAGAACCTGATTACATTGAGTACATTTTCAGCTGTGGGAAAACAGGTGAAATGATGCTCAAACTCCAGGGTGAAAGAATATTTAGCCAAAGAGAATGACAATGATCACTGACCTGTTGAGTTAGAGCTACTTGCAAGGTCACAGTGATGATGGAAGTGTGTGTGACAATATCCATCCTTTTAGGATTGCTGTGAATCCCACAGGAACTTATGCACATAGATTGCTGAGCATATATTAAGGGCTCAGTAACTGTGATGACTCATGCAGTAAAAATAGCTATTCTACAGAGGCAATCATTTAGATTATTTTTTCACTTTTTATTTTTATTTACTTGTTTTTTAAAAAATTAATCTTTAAGAATGCTAAGAATATGGTGGTGATAAGTGGGAGTGGAATCCACTTGCCCCTGTGCATGGGTGAAACACCTAGCCGATCTTCTGGTGAACAGAGTGCAAAGCCACTGGTATCCCAGCATATATGAAGACTGGAGACCAAATTGTAGAGGACATTGAAAAGTCAGATGGTAAGGAGAGTGCTTCAGGACAATAAGGTCCCTGGGACTAGTGTGGGGAACAGAGCAGGGCTGCTGTAGCCTCAGGTCTGGTGCCCACTGGGTCTGCTCCAGGATTCTTTGGAGAGAGCAAGGTCAATGGTTCCCTCCCCTGCCAAACAAGGTTTGAGCAGAAGCAGGAGGGGCCTGGATGCTTGAAGTCACAGGGGGGGAAGACAAAGTGGCAAACACACAGTAGCAGTGTGCACCCACTGAGACTGTGGAATCCAGCTGGGAAAAGTTGGGCAGTGACGGACCCTGATCCAGTTCAGTCCCCAGTCTGTTTGGACAGTTGGGCTATGTGAGAGGCCAGGCACTTGTTTAGAGCAGCAGGCTTGAATAGGAGGAATTTTTCAAAAAGAAAAAGAAAAAAGAGGTACTCAGCTGCTGTTTGGGGAATTCTCCTCAACATCCACCCCTACCTCCTATACCGCTGCCTGACCATACACTCCCTTAGCCTGGCAGTTGCCCATCCCACCCCTGCACCAGACGCCAAGTGCTCAGGTCCACAGGTCCAGGACAGAGCATGCCTGACCCTGCCACCCAAAGGTACCTCTTACCTAGCCCCTGTGCCCACGGCCCTGCAGGGCTGACTGGCTCACTAAGAGGAAGGCAGAAATGCCCCTGCAGAGGAGACCTGCAGGGTTCAAGATGTCAGCAATCCCCAGAAAGACTCAATTCAGTGGGGTGGAGGGCTGAACTACCCTGAGGGAGCTCTGAGAGTCCCTAGCATTTAGGACAGCAAAGAATGAGAAGGTGGTGTGTGAGTTGCCCCTAATTGGTGCACCTCAAAGACAGTGCAACTGGTGGACTGAAGGTTTAGGCTGGGCACAGAAAGGCACTGGGGGCCCAGCAGCAAAGTGAGGAACTGGGATGTGAAGAGTGTGGCTCAGGAAGGGAGAAAAGCAAAATCAATCCTCCCTCAGCCTGCTTCAACCAGGAAGACCAGCAGAACTGACTTGGCTTGTTTAAAGCCAACAAGGATTTTTTTTTAATTCCTTCTTCTTTTCTTCCCTTCTTTCTTTTTTTAAATTCCTCCTTCCTTCCTTCCTTCCTTCCTTCCTTCCTTCCTTCCTTCCTTCCTTCCTTCCTTCCCTTCCCTTCCCTTCCCTTCCCTTCCCTTTCCTTTTTTATTTCTTCTTCCTTCCTTCCTTTTTTAAAAATTTCCACAAGTGAGACAAAACCTGGAGCTGTCTAAAGGCCAGAGTTAGACCCAAAGATGGGACCTCCCAACAACTGAGACAGTGAGACAAATTTCACTTTGCTACTCCAGAGAACTTGCCAGTTATTGTATATTTGTATTATTATGTTTTCATTATTCTTACCTTTTTTACTTTATCATTATTTTTGTATTTCTCTTCTTTCTTTTTAATTTTCTTTGCTTGGTTTGTTAAATTGCATTGTCAGACTGGTGTCCCTTGTCCTCTCTTTCATAGTGTATTTTTAATTTTTTGTCTTTCACTTCATTTGTGTTCTAATAGCATGCTACTCTAGGTCCTGTACTTTCTATTCTTGTTATTCATATCACATAGATTATGTCATATGATTGTTGCTCCATTACTATTGTGAATAATTGCTCTTCCATACAATTGTAAGTACTGCATAGCACCCATCCTGGATCTTAGCTCACTTCACTGTATCCTGAACTTTATTACTGTTGTGGTTAACTCTATTCTCTCATACACTACAGCTATTTCCTATCCTTTAATCTCACTTTACCTCATAATCTAACCTCCCACAAGCTCACTGCTTTCTACACCCAATTCACAATCCTCCACTTCCCCCAACAGAGTCTTATCTTTTTTCCACCCTTTCTAAAAAGTGACTAGTTAGGTGAAATATCACTGTGAACACTATACTAGCCAAAGGATCTCCTATCTCTTCTATGTGGGTTGGCACTTTAAATACCATAGAATACACTCCTGCTATCTTACACCATTTTGCCTTCCCCTTCCAGCTGATCACAAAAAAGACTAGTGAAAGCTGTGAACACCAGGGTACCTGCTGGAACTGGAAACCCACCAACAAAGGAACCACCAACAGATAACAACAGAAGAAGGCAAAAGAGTAAATGGAAGCCACACTAACTCAACCCAGGACCAATCTGAAAATACAACTAAATGGGGAAGAAATTACTCAGAACAAACAACTGAACAAGAGCAAGAGAGAATCCTCAAAACCGTGTACACATGGAAGAACCAGCTTCAACACAACCTGCCCACATCTGCACAACAGAATTCAAAACATGGTGGACAGAGTGATCCTCAGGTAACCAGCTAGAGGGAAGGACCCATTGAGAAACACCCAACAACAATCAAAACCCAAAGACATACAGAGAACCAACATAAATGACAACCTAAGACCAGTGAGCTCAGGAAATCAAGGAGACTGCAACCCTGAATCTCAAAGATCTTCTACCATAGAAGTTCACAGCATAAACTCAGGGAGTCAGAACAGACCAATTTAAGATGCAGAGGCTAACAAGAAGAGTCTCACAAACAACAGGAAAACAAAGAAACAATACCCAAATAAAAGGAAAAAAAGCATCAGAAAAAAAGCTAAACAAAATAGAGGCAGGTCAATTATCAGATATTGAGTTCAAAGCAATGGTTATCAGAGCTCAATGAGCTCACAGAGAATTACCAAAAACTACATGGAAACTACAGTGAGCTCACTGAAAAGTACATCAATATGAAAAAGGAAATGGAAACTATCAACAAGGGTCAGGAGGAAAGGAAGAGTACGATTTCTGAAATGAAGAACACAGTAGAAAGAATCAAAAGTAGGTTAGATGAAGCAGAGGGTTGGATCAGTGAGCTGGAGGGCAAGGCAGAAAAAAAAAAAAACCCAGAAGCAGAAAAGAAAGGAAAACAGGCTCAGAAAGAAAGAAAGTGTATTAAGGGAACTTCAGGACAACATGATATCTAATAATATCCATATAATAGGGA
>PVKM010044242.1:0-12293 GCA_004027735.1 Carollia perspicillata | reverse complement strand
AAGTGAGAGTTTGGGGTTTGTGATTTGAGCTGAAAGGCCAAATGGCTTTTCGACAACTAGCAGCGAAAAGCCCAGAAATGTTGATGCCATGAGAAAAGAAGAAGTAAAAAATACAGAAAACTCTGAGACATTAAATAGCGACAATATTTATTTTTGACCCCTCTGCAGATGGAATTTTCATCAGAGTCTCTCGAAACTCTAATATCCCCTATTTCAAGATAAAAATTGTTTTATTATTTTAGAAATAATGTGATAATATTGATTTCATCCTACAATACTATCTTCACCATTTTCCCTAGAAAATAAGCACAAATTTACTAAACGAGTGCTTTTATAAAAAATCTTAGGTTGCTGAATACGTTAAGTTATCCTTCACTAAGATTTGAAAGGTCTACATACTTTAGATTTGTTAAGACTTGAGAAGCCATAAACATGGGGAAATAAAGTAACCTTCATAATGTTCACACTCAGAGGCAAAAATCACTCAACTTCAAACTGAAAATTCTCAGAGTTTCTCCTCACACCCATAGTATAAAATCAAGGAAATAATTCCAGAAACTCATTAATATATATATAAGGGCATATGATAAAGGCTCTGTCTTTTCAGATTTCCACTGGAATGCTCATGAGACCGTAAACATGGAGCAAAGTCTGCACCAGCCCCAGAACTATCCTAGAAGGGAGGAGACAAAGAGCAGCAGCCCCGACCTTCTCTATAAAAGGACACCCAACAGAAATCCACTCATAGGACTGACAGCAATAGATAAAGCAAGCCAAAGGCCAGTGGGACATCCCATCTGGAGTCCCTCTCACCACCAGGTGTTAGCAATATTTTGCTTTAACCACAGCATTTGATGGTCCCCACGTTTCCTGGGCTCATCAGCCATCAGATGCGGAATACCTACTGAGATGTAAGGCCAGCGAGTGACATTGAGCTAGTCAAAAGTCCTCATCTGTGACACTACCAGCTGCACGCTAGCTCCTTCCTGAATCAACTGAGGCTTCTGGGTGTCAGAGTCTGGAATGGAAGTTGAGATCAAAACCAGACATTTCTCTTGTAACTTTCAGCCTAAAGGATTTTGAGGAAATTTAGGGAATATACGAGGTCTATTGGAAAATTCAAGCCATTGTTACTATGATGAGAATGGTTTGGGTGATATCAATGTTACCTGGCAGCCAAGGAGAGTGGACTGGGATGCCCATGCATGAACGATGACAATGTCACTGTACAAGTCCATGGGGGCAGTAGACACCATTGAGTGAGGATGTATACTGTGTGGCTGTCACATTCATAATGTCTGAGCGAGTAGAACAACAAATCTGCATCAAAGTTTGCATTAAGGTTGAACATCCCTCTGCAGAAATTATTCGGAGGATTCAGAAGGCCACAGCTATGGGCAACTGGTGACTGGCAGCTTCATCACGACAATGCGCCCGCTCATGAATCACATCTTGTGCAGAGTTTTTTGGCAAACCATCAAATGACAAGGTGTCATTGTCCTATGTACAATGTTTCTTATATCTTGTATCTTCGTCATAAATGTCTCTATTTTTCACATTATGTGGCTGAATTCCTCCTGGACAGACCTCGTATATGAAAAAACTTTTATCATATCTGTTTCACTAGGAGCTAAGTCCAAACAGGCATTTATTTTTTTAATAGCCATTCTCCAACTGTATAGAATCTTGGTTTAAAATGTAGATTCTAAGATCATGTCCCAAAGATTTTGATTAAGTTGGATAAGAGGAAGGTCAAGGAATTTCCAATTTTAAGAAAGTATCAAGAGAATTCTAATGCTGGTAGCCAGTGATGAACATTTTGAGAGGCAAAAGCTCTAATAGCTTTTATAAATAGTGAAAAGACCCTGACTCTAAGAAAAGATACTTTGATTCAAAAAATGATGGACACTCAGAAGAATCAGATTAAATAACTAAAAGACAAGGCAAAAAAATATTGTTCTTATTCATAAGAAGACCCAAAAGAACATTGAATTTATGAAACTGATGCAGTCGGGCACAAAGATATTTGAGATCAGGAAAAATTGCAAAGATAAACAACATGACTACAGAAGTTTAAAATAAAATGAAAAGATTTTGAACTTCTGGAAACATGACAGACTAAAAGTAATGAAAAAGCATTCCTTTCCATTACAAACTGATAGAAATCCTAAATAAATTATAGGATTTTTTAAATGCATGGAAGTCCTAGAAGAAAAATAAAGCCCAAGATTCTGAGATAAGGAAGGAACATATATGATCTGGTGGTGCAGTGGGGCCAGAAGGTGTTCAGGTTCAGTAATAGGCTTCAGGAGCCCAGAGGTTTCACTGTCCACGGTGAATATACCATTCAAGGCTGTACAAGGCAGAGGGTGCAATTAGCCATGGAGAGAAAGCCAAGATGCTCAAAGATCTGTTCAAACTCTGAAGGAACCAGAAAATCTCCAGATATCACTGTGAAGACTTAGCGAGGAAGCTTCGGCCACACAGGCCCAATGGAATCTGCAGAACGATTCAACGTTGCTGAAGACGAGCTCAGAACCGAAAATCACAAACCCAGTGGGAAAAAGCACCACAACTATGGGGAGCCATGAGACGCAACAAAAAGAAGAATTAGGAAATAAGAGCCTGTTATCTCAAAGAGATGATTAAAATATGGTACAAGTGATTAAAGCCAATGGTAATGAAAGAAAAGGTGAAGGGTGGGGGGAGGGAAGCAAATTTGGAAAAGACTAACTCCTACGCTAACTTAGAATTTAACTTCTAGAATTCAAAAAGATGGACATGGGTTGTAGAGTAGCCTCTTAACAAAAGCATTAGCGAGCTGAATATAATGATGTAACCGATATATATAAATAATGGTGATAAAGTTGGAGTTATGTCAGAACATCAGCATGATTAGACATTAGAAAACTCTATTATGAAATTCACCTCATTAACATATTAAGAAAGAAAATTACATGAGCATCTCAAAAGATACCCCAAAAGTGTTTGATAAAATTAGAGAGAGGAAAATACAGTCTTAGAAAGCCAGGGACGGGGGAGGGAAAGGAGAACTTCCTGATACAGCATCTCTAGATGAAAGGTCCAGCACACAGCAGATGGAACAGTGAGAGTTTAGCAGCAATCTCTTTAAAGTCAGGACAAAGGCACAGCAGTGCTGTGATCATTGTACCTACTCAGCAGTATATAGGAGCTCCCAGTCAATGAAGACAGGCAAGCAAAAGCGAGAAGAGATTAGAAAGAAAGTAACTTGTCTGCTAGTCACAAAGACAACACTGAATTTATAAAACAATACAGAAAAAGTATTAGAACTATTTAAGAACACTTAGCATTATCGCTAGATACAGAAGGGTATATTAAAATCAATATCACTTATAAAAGTAATTAGAAACTCTAATAAACCCAAAAGTCCCACTCTTAAGAGCAACAAAAGTTACAGGATAGCTAAGAGTAAATGCAGCAAAGGAAATGCAAAAACACAGGAAATGTATGAATAAAATTGTAAATTTTTATTTAAGAACATAAAAAGAATTTAAATACAGAGATAGATATACTATTGGATAAAAGAACTCAATATTAGAAAAAAAATGACCTTTAAATTAATATATAAGCCCATGTTTCAAAAAAATCACAGCAGGACTTTCCATGGTATTAATAAACTGATGTTAAAATTCATATGGATGTGTAAATAACCAAAAGTAGCCAAGACAAGTTTTAAGAATAAAATGGGTGATTTGCCCCTGCTTTTATCTGAATTATTATAAAGCTGCAGAAAGTGAAACAGTGTGGCATTGATACAGGTAAAAACAAATTGATCCAAAGAACCAAGTAAAGTGCTCCAAGAAAAGTCTACCAATATGTGGTGGCATTAAGTAATTAGATAAGAAAGGATCTATTTAATGATGTTGTAGCAATTTGTCATCTAAATTGGAAAAAAAATGAATAAATAGAATCCCTACCACACACCTCATACAAGCATAAATTCCTTATAGATTAAAAACCTAGGGCTTCTGGCCAAGATAGAAGCATAGGTAGATACACTGTGCCTCCTCACACAACCAAAAGAAGGACAACAACAAATATAAAAACAAAAAATAACCCCAGAAAATAACTGCCAGAAAATCAAACTGTAGGGAAGTCCAACAACCAAGGAGTTGAAGAAGAAACATTCATCCAGACTGACAGGAAGAGTGGAGATGGGTAGCCAGGGCAGAGAGGACTCGTGGCAAGGTGGTAGCTGGAGGACTGGGGCAGGTGGAGGCTGGTGGAGCAAGCCGTCCCACACCTGACTGGTGTGGCTCAGTGAATTGAGCACCAGCCTTTGAACCAAAGGGTCACGGGTTCAATTCCCGGTCAGAACAAATGCCTGGGTTGCAGGCCAGGTCAAGCCCCCAGTAGAGGGCACTTGAGAGGCAACCTCACATTGATGTTTCTCTTCCCTCTCCTTCTCTTCCCCTCTCTAAAAATAAATAAATAAAATATTTTTAAAAAAAATTGCATGTAGATAAACTGGGAGGAACAACTGAGTAGCAAGACAGACCATGGAATCCAGGGTTCCAGCACTGGGAAATAAAGCCTCAAAACCTCTGAAAAAACTTGTGGGGGTTGCAGCAGTGGAAGAAACTCCCAGACTCACAGGAGAATTTGTTGGAGACACCCACAGGGTCCCAGATCATACACAAACCCATCCACCCAGGAATCAGCATCAGAAGTGCCCAACTTGATTATGGGTAGCAGGGGAAGTGACTAAAAGCTGGCCCAGAGCTGAGTAAGTAGCACTGTTCCCTCTCGGACAGCCCCCCACCACATACAGCACCACGACATAGCCACCCAGGTTGTCCCGCCTGGCAAATACCTAAGGTTCCACCCCTTACTACGTAAGAGCTGTGTCAAGACAAAAAATATGGCCCAAATGAAAGAACAGATCAAAGCTCCAGAAAAAATACAACTAAGTGATGAAGACATAGCTGACCTATCAGATACAGAGTTCAAAACACTGGTAATCAGGATGCTCATAGAATTGGTTGAATTGGTTCAGTGTGTTGAGTATGGTTGCAAAATAGAGGAGGAAGTGAAGGCTATGAAAAGTGAAATAAAAGGAAATGCACAGGGAACCAACAGTGACAGGAAGGAAACTGGGACTCAAATCAGTAATTTGGAGCAGAAGGAAGAAATAAACATTCATCCAGAATGGAATGAAGAAACAAGAATTCAAAAAAATGAGGAGAGGCTCAGGAACCTCTGGGACAACTTTAAATGTTCCAACATCCAAATCATAAGGGCACCAGAAGGAGAAGAGGAAAAGCAAGAAATTAAAAACTGATTTGAAAAAATAATGAAGGAGAACTTCCCCAATCTGGCAAAGGAAATACACTTCCAGGAAGTCTAGGAAGCTCAGAGAGTCCCAAAGAAGTTGGACCCAAGGAAGCACACACCAGGCACATCATAATTATGTTATCCAAGATTAAAAAGAAAGAGAGAATCTTAAAAGCAACAAGAGAAAAGGAGACAGTTACCTACAAAAAAGTGCTCATAAGACTGTCAGCTGATTTTTCAAAAGAAACATGACAGGCAAGAAAGGTCTGGAAAGAAGTATTCAAAGTCATGAAAGGCAAAGACATATATCCAACATTATTCTATTCAGCAAAGCTATCATTTAGAATGGAAGGGCAAATAAGTGCTTCCTACATAAGGTCAAGTTAAAGGAGTTCATCATCACCAAGCCTTTATTACATGAAATGTTAAAAGGACTTATCCAAGAAAAAGAAGATAAAAAAATATGAACAGTAAAATGACAACAAACTCACAACTAGAAACAACCAAATCTAAAAAAAAACAAAAACAAAACCAAACTAAACAAACAACTAGAACAGGAACAGAATTACAGAAATGGAGATCACATGAGGGTTATCAGGCAGGGAGGTGGAGAGGGGAGAACAGGGGAAATGGTATAGGGAATAAGAAACATAAATGGTAGGCACAAAATAGACAGAGGGAGGTTAAGAAGAGTATAGGAAATGTAGAAGGCAAAGATCTTATACGTACAACTCATGGACATGAACTAAGTGGGGGACTGCAGGAGGGTGGGGGGTACAGAGTGGAAGGGAATTAAGGCAGTAAAAATGGGGCACGTGTAACAGCGTAATCAATAAAATATATTTAAATGAAAAAATATCTAATTGTAACATCTTCAAAAGAAAAATATAGGAAAATATTTGTGTAACCTGAGAGAAGAGAAAATTTTCTTGAGCAGAAGATAAAAAATATAAAAGATGAAAGAAAAGATTGACGCACTTACTAAGTTAAAATACAAAGCTTTGGTTTGACAACAGGCAACATAAGAAAGAACGAAAGAGAAGGCTGCGGACATGCTGGAGTGATCTCTAACTCGTCTTACGGGGAAAAGTCAAATCCAGAACACATAATGAATGCATATGAATCCATTTTTTTAAATAAAAGACAAACCCATAGAAAAAAGGAAAAAGCTACCATCAAAAATTCATAGACAAGAACACAAACACGGCCAAAAAGCATATGAATGATGATTAATTTCTCAAGCTATTGGAGAAATGTGAAGAAAAACCCAAAATATTGTTTTAATGGCCAGCAGATTTACACAAATTTTAGAAGTCTGAGAATACCAAGTGCCAATAAAGACACTGCATTTTAAAAACAGAACAAAACAAAATCAACAACAAAAAGGAAAACAGCTTTCTTTTCCAGGGTTCTAAAACACTGACAAAAATATGATTACATAATTAGGCCTTGATGAAAACCTCAAAACGTTCCAAAGAGGAAAAGTCTCTTATAATCCTATTCTCTGACCACAGCTGAGGAAAATCAGAGATTTGTTTCTAGAATGTGAACCAAGCAAACAGCCGCTTAGAAATGTGACCTAAATATGAAATGCAAAATATAAAAACTTTTGGGAGGAAACATAGGAGAACCTCTCCAAAGTAATCATTTGGTTGGGTAAGAAATCAAAACTGCAAGTTCAGAATACTTTGAAAATTATCACAATATAAGGAGTATAATAAGCCTTGAAAATACAACTAAAAAGTTAAGATTTCATACGCCTGTGTTTTTGCTATGTTTCATTGCTTGGTCTTTCTATATATGAGGTCTGTCCAGAACCAGTCGAGCCATTGTTAACATAATGAGAACAGTTTGGGTGACATCGATGTAACCCAGCAGCCAAGGAGAGTGGACTGGAAGGCACATGTGTGAACAATGACAACCTCACTGTTCCAGTCAATGGGGGCAGTAGACACCGCTGAGTAAGCGTGTGTACTGTGTGGTGTCTCCTTCAAAATGATCAAGTGAGTAGAGCCATGAATCTGCATTGGATTTTGCATTAAGCTTGAACATTCCTCTGTAAAAACTATTTGGATGATGCGGAAGGCCACAGCCATGGGCAACTGGTGATTGGCAGCTTCATCATGACAATGTGCCCACTCATACATCACGTCTAGTGCAGAGTTTCTGGGCAAACAGTCAAATCACCCAGGTGACTCAGCCCCCTGCAGCCCAGATTTGGTGCCCTGCCCCTTCTGCCTTTTCTCGAAACTAAAGTGACCTTTGAAAGGGAGGAGATTTCAGGCCATCAGTGAGATTCAGGAAAATACCACAGGACAGCTGATGGCGACTGGGAGAGCCGTGTGAGGTCCTAAGGTGCCTACTTTGAAGGGGACTGAGGCATCATCATCCGACACACAGTGCTTCTTGTATCTTGTATCTTCTTCAGTAAATGTCCCTACATTTCGTATGATATGGCTGGATAATTTCTGGACAGACCTTCATCCATTTAAAAGCTAAATTTTAAAAATGAACTGTTTACACACATATGTAAATACACATGCACACAGGATTTCATGTGTACATATGTACACATAACACAGGTATACACATATATCTCTGTGTTTATATATGTATACATATATTTTATGCACACCATATATTAGGTCTTGTATAGACCAATAGCATAAAGAAACACTGAAAGAATATAAATAATAAAAATGGTAGTGATATATTACCAGCGTCAGGAAATTTACACATTAGTTTCATAATTAGAAAAATGAAAATAAATTCACTAATTAGGAACAAAAGTCCTTGAAAAAAATTTAAAGTAACAAATGTCTAGGTTTTAGTTAATTTTTTGGTTTCTTTTTTCCTTGTTTTCTGGTATTTGTCAGTTAGACTTTTTTCTAATATTTCTTCATCTCTCAAAATCTTCTTCCATTGTATTTTTGATTCTCATTTATCTTATATGCTTTCTGATCTCTTTTTCAGCACTTTCAGTTATATTAATCTAAGATTTCCTCCATAGTCATGAAATGTCTCTCTGATCTTGTGTATCTCTCTGTCTTTTGACCCATATTACAAAGATTTTGCCCGCCTGTCCTCTACATTACTGACTCATTTCTCCACAGTGTGGAACCAATTATTTTGTGTTTATAATGTACATTTAGTGCTCTGTTGTCCATTTTCCTTTTCTTCCTCCAGATTTAGAGTTCTAACTCACACAACACTGTGTAGGTTTAAGGTGTGCAAGGTGTTGATCTGATACACTTACACAGTGCAAAGTGGTAACTGCCATGGCCTTAGCCAGCACCCCATCACATCCCACAATGGCCATTTCTCTTTTGCAGAGAAAATATTTAAGATCTCTCTTAGCGACTTTCAAGTACATAAAACAGTGTTGTTAACTATTGTCACCATGGTGTACATTAGGTCCCTAGAACTTACTCATCTTAAAACTGGAGGTTTGTGCTCTTTGACCGACTTCTCCCCATTTCCCCCGACCTAACCCCCAGCTCCTGGTGAGCACCATTCTAGCCTCTGCTCCTATGAGTTCAGCGTTCTAGATTTCACATATAAGCAATATCAGATGCAGCATGTGTCTTTCTCGGTCTGACTTATTCTCTTTGAATTCCATCCCATGTCCCCTCATCTGTTCCCTCTCCTTTCCCCCCTGTATCTAGAATTCTCCTTTCCACTCTGTGTCACTTCCTCGGTGAGGTCTTCCTCGACTCCAGGGCCTTAGTGAACCAGAATCCCTTCCCAGACCCTCCTGTCCCCAGCACAGGCGCCATCACTGCAGCCATCGCTCACATGCCACGCTATGTTCCTCAAGGTCAAGGTTTGTCTCACAGCAATTCTTAGCAGTGCCACAGAGTACATTTTCACCAACACTTGGTATTGTCAAACCTTTTAAAATTTGCAAATCTGGTGGTTGTTCAATGATGTCTCATTGTGGTTTATCTCACGTTCCTCTAATTATTTGCGATATCAGCCATTTCAATGATTTCTTCTGTGAATTTCTGGCTCTAGCCTTGCCCTTTTTTCTATTGCTTGTCTTCTTATTTTTGATTTGTAGGAACTCACTATGTCATTATATATTCTGATTTCATTATCCATACAATCCTTCATACATATATAATGGACATATCCATTACATATAAAATACCTTCTCCATTTCTGAGGCTTCTTTCCTTTTTGCTTATGTATATTTGGTCATATAAAAGCTTTTATTTCATTTTAATTTATCAATCTTTCATGTTTTATTTATGAAAACTTTCCCCACTGTTAACTCACCCAGATGCTATTCTCTATTTTCCCTGGGAGGCTTTAAAATTTTGCTTTTTACATTCAGGTCGCATTTCAAAGTGGTCACTCCAATAAGTGTTTCTGAATGAATGCAAGTCAGCTCAGCCCTGTATTTGAAGCAGCTGATCCTTGAGAAGCCAGGGGAAGATCCGACCAGGATCTGGCTCTGCCTCTGAGTTGGACAGCTTTGTCTGTCTGGGTTCTGCTGTGTGATAACCAGCCTTCAAATCTTAGCTTCCAAAGCCAGTGCTTATTTTTCACTCACAGGACACATGAGCTGCGGCTCTGGGTTCCTCTGAGCTGTGGGGGACGGCCCGTCTGCCCATTATGGGACCAGGCTGAAGGAGCAATCTCTCTCTGGTTGCTGTGGGCTGGTCTCATGGTCGAGGGGACAGAATAGGAGGGACGGTGGAAACTTTCAATGGCGCTAAAAGTTTTTACTCAGATGCAGCAAACAGATCATTGGGCAAAGTAAGTCACAGCACGGATCCAAGTTAATGGGATGGAGACAATATTTTGTCTATAGGGAAAGATGACAAGGGCAGGAAGAGGATGAAACATTATAAATAAATAAGACATTCTATGCAACACTGCCCCTCAAACCATAGGACCCAGGTCTGTTTTAGTAGCACAGAAGGCCAGTTGTGTATTTTTTATGGTTCACAATTAGAACTCAGTATCCACGATAGGTGTCCTGGATGTGTTGGTACAAAAGGACACACTGTCTGTTAGTGTCCCCAGGTTAGTGTACCAGCCATGGTGCACACTGGTGCAAAGGAAAGTAAGTCTCTTCACCCTATGCCTTGAGCCAGTTGTACATTCCAATATGCCCAAGGCTCGCCCTCCACATGCCAACACCCTGGGCTCCATCCTGGCCAGGCTATAATTGATCCCAGAGCTTCAGGTTGAGTGAAGGGGATGATCAGGGATGGAGAAAAAAGAAAGAAAAACATAGGTCCCCTCAGCAAGAGAAACATTCTTGGCATCCAAAATGTGAAACAGCTTTTTGTGCTTTGGCTTGGCTGATCTTGGCTTAGCTGAATCCATTCATTCCCCCCACCTGGCCAGGCTAGGGCCCAACCTCACTCTGTTTGTAGCAACAGATAATGTGGACAGGCATGCCTGAGCAGTCGCTTGTCAGAGTTCCCACTTCGGTTTCTCAAGACCTAACCCAAATGGCAACACCTCCCTCGAAGCAACACTGTTGGCTGCCCGTGACCACATTCTGCCCTCGATCGTTACACTGGAATCCTAGCTCGCCCTGGAATGCGTGGGACGTGCACAAAGAACCCAGCCGCATGGTTCCTCCAACCATATGGCCCAGCCATCGGGAAAGGCGCGCGGGGTGGGAATATGCATGGGGGGAGCAGAGGGCCCATCAATCGCCTGCTTCTCTTTGCACTAAAACCACTCAGAGGATTTAGCCTAAAGAGCACATCTGTCATGCACGAAGCATCTTGGCTCTTTGATTTAAACAGTGGATCTCTAAGTATGGTCCCTGGTGGTCCCTGGATCCATTGACTGGAAACTTGTTAGAAATGCAAATTCCCCAATTCTACTCCAGACCTGCTAGGTCAGAACCTGTGAGGACGGGTCCCATCCGTCTGTATTTTAACAAGCCTTCCAAGTGATTCTGACGCATTCTACAGTTTGAGAGTCTCCGTATCGAAAGGGAAGCTGGTCCTTGGGGTTACTTGAGCACTAATTCGAATTTGGGGCAACCTTTATAACCTAGAGGAGAGCCATTTCAACTGAAATGCTCAATAAAGACCCATTGGCAACCTTCACCATCGGGCACAATTCAGTTAACACAATTCAACACAAAAGGCAATAGACTTAAGAAAAGCAGGTAGCCATACAGAGTAGTTCTGACATGGTTGAAG
The DNA here is from genome assembly GCA_004027735.1 of Carollia perspicillata. Taxonomy (NCBI): domain Eukaryota; kingdom Metazoa; phylum Chordata; class Mammalia; order Chiroptera; family Phyllostomidae; genus Carollia; species Carollia perspicillata. The sequence continues at coordinate 804 of PVKM010044242.1, read as the reverse complement.
CTCAGATCCCCTGCTTTTGAATCCCAGCATTACTACTCTTGTCGTGACCTTGAGCAAGTTACTTAAAATGTCTAACACTGTTTCTCCATCTGTATAACAGTAAATAATAGCATCTTCTTAGTGTCGATGTAAGGCAGTGGTCCTCGAAGTGTGATCTCCAGATTGGCATCATCAGCATCACCAAGGACTGTGTTGGAAACGCACATTCTCAGGCCCCACCCCAGGCCTACCGCATTCCTTCTCCACTGCTGAATCACAAATTACCCTATAACTTAACAGCTAGGCAGGTTAAACATCTATTCTTTCAGTCTCTGGGTGGGAGAAATCTAGACATCCTTGCCAGACGGCGCTCATCACGGGGCTGTGCCACACAATGGGAGCTTCTTCCCCCAGGACAAGTGATGCAACAGAGTGATGGAAGCCACAACATTCCGTATAACCTGATTTCAGACATGGCATCCCATTTCCTTTACCACATTCCACTTAGAAGCAAGGCAATGAGACCAGTTCATACTACAGGGGAGGGGATTACACGAAACATGAACACGAGGAACAAAGACCATCTTAGAGGCTTCCTACCGCACTACTGAATCAGAACGCTGGGGGTGAGGACCAGACACCTCTGTTTTAACAAGCCTGCGTGATTCAGACACACATTGTCTAATGAGAATTCAGTGAGATGATGAAGGCAAAACAACCTCACACCGTGTCTGGCACATGAGCGCTCAGTAACAGTTATCTCTTATACTTCAGTTATTGTTATGACGGCAGGTGAGAACGTCAGACTAGGGTACCAAAGCTTTC
>PVKM010044241.1:0-12292 GCA_004027735.1 Carollia perspicillata | reverse complement strand
ATTTGTTTTATTGATTAGGTTCCACTTATAGGTGAGATCGTATGGTATTTGTCTTTCACTGCATGGCTTATTTCACTTAGCATAATGTTCTCCATATCCATCCATGCTGTCACAAAGGGTAGGAGTTCCTTCTTTCTTTCTGCTATATTGTATTCAATTGTGCTGACTTTCATATTATTTTAAAAGCTACATATCAATGAATCTTCAAAAATAAGATGTCATTCATGATTCTATAAATTCTGAGGAAGCTTGAAAAAATATCAAGCTGTGTCTGCCATGACTCTGAAAAAGACTGACACTAAAAGCCACACTTCCTACTCTCCACTAGACTGGGGAAATGAGTTTCTGGGATCTGGATTAACCTGGACAAAATGTACTTATTTACTGTGATCTTGAGTTACCACACATATAAAATATCTTGTATTCTGAAGAGTAACAAGTTTCTCAGGTTTCTATGAATGGACTATTAACTGTCTTTCTCAGAGGGTCTGGGAAACCATGCTCTGCACAGAGAGTGAATGCAGATTAACTAAGGCTAAAAGTAAGCTAATGTTTTTTCCCAACAATTTTCCCCATGAGTCATAAAGAATATTATTCTGGACAGATGTAAATTGGTGTCTATAGTCTGCCTGATACCTATGGAATATTGGAATCCTAAAATTTGTTACCCATTTAGCTGCTGGTAAGTTTTGTTAGAATGTTGAATAAATTAGCAGACTCATACTTATTGAGGAGTATAGGTGTACCCAGTTTTGAATGTTTGGATCCAGTTTGAAGGGATATCAGCCTATAATTCATAACATTGACTCAATTGGTATAAGTCAGAAGAATTTCTCATCTTCTCTGGAAATGAAGAATTTTATTCTCAGGCACATTTTTTCACCTTAAGTTTTTCAACAAGCTCTATGATATGTGTGGGCCCATTATCTGGATCCCTGGCAGAAAGTAGCTTATTACATAAAATCTTTAGGAATATGGACCTTGGTTTGTGCTAAAATGTGTGAAGATTTCTACTGAGGTCTTGGATCTCCATCACCTTGGCTCAAGTCATTCTGTTTTGGAATCTGCTCACATTGCAGATCTATTGGCAGAGCACATCTACCAAGATTCTATTATAATGATGTTTTCCACAATTTATTTTGAAATTTGTAACTTGCTTTATACTTACTAGACATGAGATAATGACCAGATTTTTTCTTATTTTCATTTTCTTTGATTTTATCTCACTAACATCATTAGAAATATGTTTTATAGGATTCCTGGCAGCTCATTTATCCTGATACTAAGATGATAGACATATATTTTCTATAATAATTTGTAGCAAGAAATATTTTATGTTTCCTACAATCTGCTTTTTTATGTTATAGGGGGAATCTTAATTTTTTAATGAATATTAAAACTAGTTTTAAATAGTCAATAGCCATTTTCAGGCAACAACTCACTTTTCAAATAAAATTCTCTTATTTTATCTTATTTTCTCAGCTCCTGAATGCTCGCTGTAATAGTAAATATTAGGACCTCTGCAACAATTATACCCAGGGTTAAGAAATTCTTCCTAATCCAGAATGACTATTGTAAACAGAATAGGGTAGCACAGGGAGCAAACAGTATTTTAATTTATTTATTATTTTATTTATTTTTAATTGAATTTATTGGATGACATTGGTTAATAAAATTTTATAGGTTTCAGGTATACAATTCTATAATACATCATCTGTGTATTGTGTGTTCACCACCTCAACTGATATAATTTAAATTACTAGACATTTGCAGAGCAATAAGCTGGAAGCAATCTCCCTTTCACAATAGATCATGTACTGGGTCCTCAAAAGATATTCAATTCAGTTCAATTTTCTCATGCCTAATAGTTTCTTAGCAGCCTTCTAGGTACACACAATGCCTTGGTGAAATAACAGACATATGTTTTTTTTCTCTAATGTGGCTTACACTCTAGGAGACATATTTTTTTAAATGTAAAAGAAAATTTAACAATAGTGAACATTTGGTTTTCCATGTGAGGCATTTGCTGATTCTTAGGCTGCTCAGTAAGAAGCTTATGAATTGGCCAAAAAGGAACTAAAGACATTAGGTCAGATTTTAGCAGTCCCACAGTACTTATGAGATAAACATTGAGGTTTTGGACTCATGAGAGAGAAAATTCTTCATATAAACTCCTGGTTTTCAATTCAGACCCTAGATAGGTAAATCTTAAAAAGGAGATGATCCAGATTTTGCCTAAGCCTTACAAAACCTGAAATTCATCCCCAATTTACTTCAATCTTTCTTTGATATATTGCAATCTCTCCTATTCTAGGTTTCTACCTGAGGATAAAGTAATTATTTTTGTATAAATAAAACATCATCCAGATATTCTGCATGTTTTCATTTACAAAATCTGGCATTAAGTTTAAAAATTATGGGTATATTAAAATGTGAGATCAAGAGACAAGAACAGACAAATTGAATACCTTTAAGTGATCCAAATGTAGAAGTTTCTGGACACAGATGGAAAGTTCACCAAGAATTAGAAATTATGTAAAAAATCAAAGAGGAATTATGGAGCTGAAAAAGACAACTGGAATTAAGAACTACATAAATACAACTGGAATCAAGAACTACATAGATGAATTTCATAACAGATTAGACAAGATTGAAGAAAGGCTTAGCAAACTGAATATAGATCAGAAGAAAACATCCATACTGGTGCATGGAAGAGAAACGAGAAGGAAAATACTCGAAGAACTGTAAGAGCTATATGGAACCTGTTGGAAAATTCTCACATATATAGATATATACGACTGAACACTTATACAGAGGGGAGAAAGAAGAGATGGGGCAGAAGAGAATATGACTCATACTGAGTGATTTTTCTCAAGAAAATGTCAACCCACAAACTTAAGATCAACAATATCTAAAGAGAAAGCAACATTTAAGAACCTCATTATAAAATTTTAGAAACCAACAATAAAAATAAATATTAAAAAAAACAGCCAAAGGTAAAAGCAAAGATACTTTTCCTCAAAGAAGCAGCAACAAACTAAGATGTGACTTCTCAACAGCAACAATGGATATTAGAATATAAAGAAGAGCATTTTAAAAGTTTAAAAAAATAATTGCCAAATGATAATTATATGCTCAATGAAATGTCCTTCAAAAGTAAAAACAAAATAAAGACCTTTCTACATCCTGCCTCCTAAATCCTCTTCTACACACACACACACCACATTTGTCTCTATCCAACTTGCCTTAAAAAAATTCTAGAGGGATAACTATTTAAGTGAAAAGAAAATGATCTCAGAAACAAACAGATGGGTCAATGCAAGGGAATATCAAGTTCAACAAGCAACAATTGCAAGGAGTGGCTAAGTGGAGTTAATGGATTTCATTTTCTAGAAAGAGATAATTGACATATATAAGTTAGATATGATGCTACATATACTATAACCTTATAAATCAGGGATAGATATTTTTATCTCTAAGGTTAGTATCCCCCCAAACAAGTTTTAAAAATGAAGGAGAAATGACAATTGCTTCAAAGGAAGGAAGAAAGGAGAGACAAAGGATAAAATAGGACATTTGGGACTAATAGAAAACAAAGCAAAGTGTTAGATAAAAATACACACATATATATATGTACATCTATATGTAGGTATTTACAATAAATGAAGTAATAAATGAAAAAATGCATGATGTCATCACTTACATTCACTGTTATAGTGATAATCATAATCCATATTATAAGTAATGACAAAGGATATAAATGAGAAAAAGAAAAATATGTCATTATTTACTATGTGGTCTACAAACTATTGGAATTAATAAAGTGAATTAGTGAGATTGATTAATGCAAGTTTAGCATACAAAAATCATTACACACCAGCAACAAAAAGTAGAAAATGGAATATAAAGCACATTAGAATAACATCAGAAACATAAAGTTATGTAAATAAATCTAATATAACATGTGCAAGACATTTATACAAGTAAAACCAGTACACATGGTTGAAAGAAATTAAAGATCTAAACAATGGAAAGATACATCTTTCTAATGGATTATAAGATTCAATAATTTAAAGATGTTAGTTAACATGAAAGTTCAAGGTAATCCCAATCAAAATTCTAGCCAAATGACAAGGATATGCTAAAGCATATGAATGCTAACACGAGCCAACCATTCATAAAGAATAAAAAATTTAGAGGACCAGAAATCAAGACTTATAAGCTACAGTTAACAATATGTTGGAGTATTGGTACAAATTTAGAAAAACAGACCAGCAGAACAGAACAAGAGGCCCAAAACAGATCCATACAAAAATGGTCCATTAGTTTATGTGAAAAGTAACACTGTGATGCAGTGGTGAAGGGATCTTTTCAATAAATCATGTGAGTCAAATAGTATCCAGATAATAAAAAATAAACCTTGACCTTTGTTTCATACATGCACAAAAATTAATTCCGGATGGATTCTATATGTCAATATTAAAGATGAAATGTAAGTTTTCTAGAAAGTAAGGTCAGAGGCTTGAGCTAATTAGGACCTTCTATGGATAAAAATAGGACAGAAAAATGAATACAATAGTGATTCTTTTAAGAAGGGTAAATGTCCAAAGTGAGTTAATGTTGAATAGGTAATGAAAGCACTTCTTGCTACATCGGTGTTACATTGCTACAGTGATGCAACATAATAAACAATCATAAAATCTCAGTGTCATACCAACATAAACATTTATTAAAGTCTATGAGATAATAGTTTATCTGGACTGGAGCCAAATGATCTTAACTAGATTATCTTTGCATCTTAAATCAGCTGTGAGTTGGCTTGTTTTGACACCCAGTAATTTGTTGAGGTTTGACTGACAGCTGGCTCAACTGTGGGGACTGGGGAAATCCAATTCTGCTTAATGTGCATTTCATCCTCCAGTTGACTAACTTGGACATATTCTCATAACAACAGCAAAGATGGAGGAAAAAGGGCTAGCCTAACTGTGCAAGTCTCTGCATGCATTCTGTTTGCTAATACCCCTGTGACCAAATCAGGTCATGTGCCTAGGGCCAAAGTCCGACTAGACTGGTCTAGGAAGAAGTGAATAACTGGGGTCATTAATGCAATTAATGCACAACTGTATATGATCACTTAATAGTTGAGCTGAGGTTCAATCCATAGCTCTTATTTTAAGTTCAATACTCATTCTAATGACTACACCATCAGGGATTATTACATAATCTTTATAAAATCACAAACAGTACTAGGGATGCAGTCTATTCAAGGGGCATTTGATAGTAATAAATTATCTGATTGATCAATGCTCTCTCTTCACTTTGCAGTGATTTAAAAGCTCAGTAAGGATGTTTTATCTTCTATTATTCAGATAACTGAGTTATTTTTAGATATTTCTCAAAATAAATAGATCACTCTATAAGCTTAAAGGTCATATGGAAAGGCGTTTCCACAGTTCTATTAATTGCAATATTTGCAATATGATTCCTGGGCAATCAACAGAATGAATAGAATAGGCAAATAGTTTTCTCTAGTTCTGCTTACTCAAATGCTTTTCTTTTTTATTGTTGTTCAGTGGCAGTTGTCCAGCCTTCTTCCTCATTGCTCTCCAATGCTTTTCAAGTCAGGTTGTTTACTGGGCCAAATGACTTAAAATAATTTAAAAGGTTTGCCTAATATTTTGAGGTCCTGAATTAGTTAATGTAACTTGGAGAAGCATACCTTTGAGAACTAGAACATTTATTAACTTTATGTTTCTGAATCAAAACATTAAAATTGTTAAGGGAGCTGGAAGGCCCCTAAGGGCAATAAGAGGCTTTATTAGTCTTAGTTCCAGGGGTAACCGTTTGGAAGTTTTTTGGAGCAGATCATAGGCGGTGATTGTAGCAGAACAAATCTTCATGTCATGATTCTCTTAAATTATTTTTAACATTTTTAATTAATAGGAGCTAGGTGTGTTGAGACTTTTTGAATCAGGCAAGAGTTGAATTGATTTTTTGCAAACTAAGAACATCCACATTGGTTTTCACTGCCATCTTATGAATAAAAATGCCTCTGCACAACTGACTTTAATATAGTTTTCATAAGGTATTATTGTAATTAAAAATTCAGAATCTTTTACTCTTTTGAGAACTGTGCCAGATTCACAAGAAGGACTGGGCTGAAGACAACTGGCACTACACATTTAAGCGTACACTAACCGAAAGGAACATGTTCATCCCAAGCGCTGAGGTAAATGGGAACAGGCATTGTGCATCTCTCTTTGTACTCTCAGATTTACAGAATTTACTCACGGGTCTCATCCTAGGCCAGGAAACCGGAACAGAGAGGTTTACTTTAAAAAGAAGTAGCAATTGGGAGGAAAATGTTGAGTCGAAGAAATGAGTCATGATACTCAGGGTGGGGCAAAGGCATGTTTGCAGTTGTGAGTATGTGATACAGTCTGTTCTTGTGTTGTTATTTGTTAATTATTGTTTCATTTTCCACATGAACTACTGTGAGCCTACTTTTGCCGTGCCCTGTATTATTATAGAATTTTTAGCATTGTTATGCCCTTCACCTCAGACATTGCATTAAACTTCTCCAGGCATCAGTCAACTTCAAAGTGAGAGGGTTGGATTATAAAATCTCTGAGTCTATTCCTGCTCTGACATTTGAAAGAGGGGGAATTGGTAGGAAACTGTTGAATTATTTTAGCACTGTTATCAGAAAAATTTTTAGATAAAGATAAAATATCTAAATAAAAAATGGGACAGGTGAGACTGTGGTAAACATGCAAGCTATGGGTAAGGGAATGAGTAGGGACTCAATTTGCATGAGAGAAGCCTTCATTGTTTTGTTTCTGAAAGGGAGGACAAGAGAGTGGTGGAGAGACAGGAAAGGAGAGGGGAGACAGAAGCCAGAGGTAGAGCAAGAGGACTGGAGGTTGTCTGGGTGAAGACTCACAGAGATACCCTCAGTTGAAATAGAGGGTGTGTGCTGACAAAAATGGACTTGACTGACCTCTGGTCAGTGGACGTTAGAGACCAGACATGTCTAACATTCACCTTCCTGGAAGTAATTGGTAAAGGGTTCATATTCACCTACAGACTGGGTGTTGAAATTTTAACAGATTCTAAAGAGGTGCAAATTTATGTCCTCTGAATCAATGTGGACCAACACTGGAGCAGCATAGAGGCAGTTATGTTTCTGGAAAGCAGGGAGACCATGCAATCTAAACCCTTTGTGACTCTGGAAAATTTTAGAGAAGCTGTGGAATTGGGGTAGTGGGGGTAGAATTTAAAAGAAGTTAATCTAGATCTCTGATATCTGCAAAAGGTAGGAATGATCATCCGTCTTGTATAGATTAGAAAACCAAGTTTCAAAGAGGTCAAGTGATTTGCCTAATTTTGCATACCGGTAAGTAGCATGGTTGGATTTAGAGCCCAAACCTCACACTCTGAGGCTAGTGCTCTAGTTGCCTACAGAGAATGATTGGAAAACATTTCTACCTCCTCTAGGAGTCAAGTGGTCATTGTTTTGACCCCCTCACTGTGCATAAATATTTAAAGACAAGAAATCATCATCTTTATGTCTTAAGTCAACTAGGTTTTTTAATGTTGCAGATAAGATTTCAAATGTAAATGATGGGTTGAGAAGTCTTCAGGCTTTTATGTTGACACAGAACTGTAGTGAAAATGTACTTACTTTAACACATGTATCAAAAACTTACCATGTTCAAGGCAGCATTGCATCATGAAAAATTTTAGTGACACTAACTTTAGTTGAGTTCTGGTAACCCACTACCATCGGACCAGCCGAATCATGAGAAATTTTAAAACGTGCATTATTACTTTGCTAGTATTGTGGGGAACAAGCTCTTGAGTCCAGTAGTTGTGCATATATGACTCTGGTCAGTGTGATATATTTGAATAACATAAGTGTGTACAAATAATGAAGTGTACTTGAGACAATGGTAAACAGTTTTAATGATTGGATAAAATATCCAAGAAAAACAAGATTGGAGCTGGGAAGGAAGGACAACTCTAAGTGAATAAACTGTAAATAAAAGCCATAAAATATATAAAATGGCATGGTAAATATGAGGAACCACAAGCTACTTGTTTCAGACTAGAGTATAAAGTCTTGGGAGATGAGGTTGGGGAAGTAGGCAATGATGAAAATGTGAGGTTTGTGTGTTTGAGACTGATTTCATCTGAACTCTATCTTGTAGGACAGTAGTTTTTAAACATGGTGACATGTGTGATGAATTGTGAGAAATACTGCAAATAATTTTGATTTGCATTATAAAAAGCTTACTTTGAAAATAATTTTCTTTCTAAGAAAGCACAAGTTCAAGGTTATTCCACATTAAAAAATGCCTTCTTGAAGTCAGAAATCAGTTAGTGTTATAATGATTAGAGTCTTGTCTATCTTCTACTTACATTTTTCAGGGTGTGGCATATCCATCTATTATATTACATAACTTGCAGCTTCATGAAGTGCAACCAAATATTTTCTTTTTGCGGCTTTTATAAAAATTTTCTTTCCCCAGAAAACCTCCCCTGGTCCTTAACTTGAGTAGGTCCAATATATTTTTTATTAAAATAATTCTCAAAATCTTTCATTGTGCAGTGCCCCCAACATAGAGCCAGGATTCTTACTTCATATTTACTTAGTATCCTGGGACATACTTAAATCATTTTATTGTAATTATTTATTTACTTGACTGTGTCTCATTTTTTTTGACTTGTTGCTTTAGCTTTATAAATAACAGAAGATGTTAAGAGGGCGATTCTTGCTAAATTATTCCTTAGCTCAACAACTAAACTTCTGCTTTCCTTTTTCTCTCTAGGCCTATTGCTTTTCTTTTTTTAAATCGTTTTTTTATTGTTATTCTATTACAGTTGTCCCAACTTTTTCCTCCTTCCCCTCCTCTGCACATCCCACCCCTAACTCCCACAGTCAATTTCCACACAGTTGTCCATGCCCATGGGCCATTCATACATGTTCTTTGACTAGTCCCTTCCCCTTTCCACCATTATTCCCCTCCTCATATTTTATTATGAGTTGCCTGGGAGCATCTTTGGATTTTCAGTGACTTGTAGCATATTCAATAAATGTTGAATGAATGAATGAATAATTAAATGGCATTGCTAGATTATTGATTCTTTTAAAGTACTCCTAATAAAAAACCTTTATGAGGTGGTAGAGTTTAAATTTTTAAGTATATACAATGTTATTTTTATTCATTATGGCAGATGAACAAGAGGGAATAACATGGTCAAGACAAACTTGACGGTCATTTCAAATTTTGTTTTTCTGGGATTTACTCACTACCCCAATGTCGAAATCATCATATTTGTTCTGTGCTTGCTGATGTACCTGGTCACCTTGTTGGGTAACATCATTCTGATCTGCATCACCATCCTGGACTCCCGCCTACACACGCCCATGTATTTCTTCCTCAGCAACCTCTCCTTTCTGGACATCTGGTACACCTCTTCTGCCCTCAGTCCAATGCTGGCAAACTTTGTGTCAGGCACAAACACCATCTCGTTCTCAGGATGTGCCTCTCAAATGTACTTCTCTCTTGCCATGGGCTCCACTGAGTGTGTGCTCCTGTCCATGATGGCATATGATCGATATGTGGCCATCTGCAAGCCCTTGAGGTACCCCACCATCATGAACAAGAGGGTTTGTGTGCAGATTGCTGCTGGCTCCTGGGTGACAGGCTGCCTCACGTCCCTGGTGGAAACTATATCTGTGCTGCATCAGTCTCTCTGTGGAAATAACATTATCAATCATTTCACCTGTGAAATTCTGGCTATCTTGAAACTGGTCTGTGTAGATACTTCCAAAGTGCAGTTTATCATGCTGGTGATCAGCATACTTCTTCTTCCTATGCCGATGCTTCTAATTTGTATCTCTTATGCGTTTATCCTCGCCAACATCCTAAGAATCACCTCAGGGGAGGGTCGAAGCAAAGCCTTTTCAACATGTGCAGCCCACCTAACTGTGGTGGTTTTGTTCTATGGGACGGCTCTCTCCATGTACTTGAAGCCCTCAGCTGTCAATTCACAAGAAATAGATAAATTTATGGCTTTGGTATACGCTGGATTAACCCCCATGTTGAATCCCCTCATTTACAGTCTACGAAACAAAGAGGTGAAAGCAGCTGTGAGGAAAGTACTGATTAGGAATCCTCTTTGTACTCTTCTCATTCATAGTAGCAGACAATATCAGTAAATATTAAGGGATGTTTAGTGGTTGTAATACACCAGAATTTTGGGATAGTGGGGGAAGACACACATTTTAAATGAGGTGTGTGATTTCCTAAGTCTCTTCCTTGACCCACCTCTGAAACTCTAAGATAATATAGATACATTTTAAATAAACATACATGAAATCTTACACAAATAGGTCTCATGATTTTAAATTTCAATTTTTGTTCTGAGTTGCACAGTATAAATGTAACTTTAAAATAAACATTAAAAGTTGATATAACATATATTCAAGGTTGCAGACATGTAATATACAAATATAATAAGTCTAGATTTTTAAAAACTAATTTATGGTTAAGCTCTATTTCAGGATAACTTAGGTTGAAGTGCTGACCTCCCAGCACCACAGAGTGTGTCTTTATTTGGAGATAATAGTCTTTAGAAAGGTGATCAAATTAAAATGAGGCTGTTGGTGGGGGCCCTCATGTAATCTGAGTTGTGTCATTATAAGAAGAAGTTTCGACACACTTAGATTTACCAGGGAAGCTCAACACGCAGAGGAAAGGACAGAGTGAGGAGGTGGTCATCTGCAAGCCAAAGTGAGGCCTCAGAAGAAATCCACCCTACCAATGCCTTAATTTTGGACTTCTGGCCTCCAGAACTAAGAGCAAATAAATTTTTGTTACTTAAGCCACTCAATCTCTGGTATTTTGTTCAGGCAGTTAGCACATGAATATAGCCTCGTTTTCAACACAGGCTAAATTTGATGGAAATAATTTCATATTCTACAAATGTGTGGCTGTGTTTTACATGTGTAGATACGTTCGTGCATGCAGATGGATGTGTGTGATATGAATGTCTGTGTACAAATGTAAAGTCTGCACAAATTACATCCTGAATAGCAGTGGGAGGAGAGTGGTGCCAGGCAGGAAAAACAGTATCAGAGACTTTGGTGGTATGCTGTTGGCCTCACGGTGCTGACATTATTTTGTAAATTCAAAGAAGCTACTGAGTGTTTCAGTGAAACTACTAGTACCCTTTCTTTAAATTGTGCCTTTTCCTGACAGCTGTTTTCTTAAACCCACAGCTATAAATGAACCCATTAGCTTTTAAAAAGACATGGTATCTATATTATAGAATTTATAATACCCCAAATCCACTAAACTGATGTAAATTATTGAAATATATGAATATATCTTATTGTATAAATATTATATAAATCACAATATACAAGGAATTTAAAAATGGATATTTAGCAGCTTTTATAATGTTTGTAATTCTCTTCTGGACCAGATGATTAAGAGTGGGGTTAATGTGCAAAACTTATTTGCTCTTTATCATAGAGTTGTCATCAGAGTCAGTACAATTGTTGTGATGGTTTAGACCGAGCTTAAAGGCTGCCCATTGGTGTAGATGATACAAGAAAAGTGCTTAGATTAACTTTAGGGCATGTGAGAATATTGTATCAGGATATATCTATTCTGTCTAAAGTGTAACAACTTCAATACAGGTAGACATATTGGGGTCAATGGAATGACCAATTGTTATCCAATGATAATCCTTGAAGGCAATGACCTGTGGTCATTGAAAGAGTAAAGGAAAGGTGAGGGAGTGGAAGTGATAGGTAGGAGAGTAGCAGTAAGTGTAAGCAACAGCTAACACAGTGATACGAGTTCAAGCTTATTAATTCCAAGTAGTCATAGGTACTCATTTTACCCTCAGAGATTTCACCTTCACTGCCTGTGTAGAGGCAGGGTGAATATGATCTCTACATAAGTAGATAGAAAGCATCCAAGCCTCACAAACCTCTATTTCTACATGGAGCCTTCCTAAGTAAAGCTTTCATCCCCTTTCAATTGTTCTGTTATCTGGCCTTGAGTTGACTCCCTCCAGGTGGATACTTTTCTGAGCCTGACTTCACCAAATATCTATAAGTTTATGATGATGCCTTCACTTTGTGAAGAGCTCCTAAGGTTTTTGATAGGATCACAGGCATTGGTCTTGTGATTTGCTCTGCCTGAATTGAATTGACTTCAGTAGCACACATACCTGATTACCATGGATCTCTTATTCTTTTATTGCCTACGATTAG
>PVKM010044240.1:0-12296 GCA_004027735.1 Carollia perspicillata | reverse complement strand
TAAATGTCTGAATGAGTAACCACCATTAAGGTTTATGCTCCTGGGCTTTTACCAGTGGTTATCTCTGAAGGAAGGGAGATGATTACAGAGACTGCCTATTCTTTCCATAATATACTTCTGTAGTATTTTAGGTTTTTCTATGAATTAGATTTATAATTAGAAAAAAGTGAGCATGTTTATTATTATTATTTTAAAAGACCTTATGTATTTATTTTTTGGAGAGGGGAAGGAAGACAGGGAGAGAAACAGCAATGTGTGGTTGCCTCTCACATGCCTCCTACTGGGGACCCGGCCCACAACCTAGGCATGTGCCATGGACCAGGAATCAAACTGGTGACCCTTCGCAGGCCGGCACTCAGTCCACTGAGCCACACCAACCAGGATGATGCTGGTTTTTTAATACTCCTTTTCCATTCTCAAGTCCAGAAAAAGCCATCAGTCAAAATAAACACTTGTTTATTAACTTCACCCAAAATAGTGCAATCTTATGGGGTGAAACAATAGTCAGAATACTGTTTTGAAACTTGCTTTTTTAACATGTGCTGTTCAAGCCAGAAAGAATAGAGCAAGCAAAGAAAAGGAGGCAAAAATGCACTGAGCGTTGATCAGGAAGCTGAATGCTTTTGAACCTTTCGAAGAAGTATATTCTGAAGAAGCATCAGGATTTGTTATAAGTGAAACGATTACCTGTATTTGTCTTCATACAGGTGAGCCAAATGGGATTATGGCCATCCGAATCCACCATAAAATGTTCTGCTTTATTACTGAGGACTATGCTCACATAAAAACAAGGTTTCTGGAGGAAGTAACTTTGACGTAGGTCTTGATGTAACGGACATGGATACAAGGAGCGAGGCACAACCCAGATGGGGAAAAGCAGGGACACCCAGACCTAGAAAGCCGAGGACAGGGTGGAGTGCATTGAGAATGGGGGATTCTAACAGGACAGGGAGGTCATTCGCTGTGCACTCTTGAACGCAGACCTGAGTCTGAGTTCTCTCGGAAAGGCGGTAAGTAGCTTCCCAAGGAGAGACAAGGTGCTATGGAGGGGCCGAGGCACTGGCCAGGGTGGACGGGAGTGGGAAAGCCTGCAGCACAGGGAGGCAGTGGTAGTGACCCTCACAAGATGAAACTACAACTAGTGGGCTGGTGAGAGGAGGTAGACCTGAGAAGGGACAAGGGAGCATTTGAGGTCTTGCTCCCCAGTATATGTCATCAGTGTGGTGCAAGTAAACTCATAAAAATTCAAGAAATACATTGAGAAGGGACGAAGCTGAGACATGGTGGGGAAGAGTGAGGAAGAAGACAAAGAACACTTTTTTAAAGACTTTACTTACTTCTGATTCGAGCAACAAATGAACACTGTTGAATGCTAGGAAAATATAGAAAAAAGAATAAGCAGTCTTTATAAACCCACCACTCAGAAATAACAACTGTGAGCATTTGAATACTGTATCTGAGGATGAGTGGGGAATGGGCTCTGTATTTTCATCACAGCAAGACGAGTAACAGTCTTCAGCAGGCAACTGTATCCAGTCAGCTTTCTGGCAAGCCACTGAGTTCTCTGCTGGGGTCAGAGAGAGCTTCTGACAACGTTCCTCCTGTTCGTCCATCCTCAACATCCCGCCCAGTGCTCTGTTAGTGATTTTCATTAACCTTATCTTGAGAAGGTGCCCCATTTGGTGTATGCCTTGCTTTCCCATCCCAGAAATTAGGTCTGATTCTACCTTAGCCTGGCCCACTTTTACCCACAGGTAAGCTGGCTGTGAGAAAGAGGAAGGGAATTCTCCTAAAACCTGGAAACTCAAATGTTCTCTTCTCTCACTGCAGCCTCTCACCATCCCAGTTCCTGCCTTCTCACGTGGACTTCTGGATGCTGAATTCTCCAGTTTTTCCCCTCCCTTTGCTTTCTCGTGCACCATTGGTTAATCATCTGGACTGCTTTCTCACTGTCATAACTTTTAATTTTTTATTTATTGGTGAGAGAGACAGAAACATCAACCTGCCGCTCCACCCACCCATGCATCCTTTGGTCGACTCCTGCATGTGCCCTGACCAGTGATGAGACCTGCAACCCTGGCACATTGGAACCATATTCCAGCTAACTGAGCCCTCAGATGGTCAGGGCTTAGGTAGGAAGTTTTAATTTCAGACCATCCCGTGTGGTTACTCTAGAATCTAGTTTAGATCTCGAGTTTGTAAGGCCACCATGCAGGCCTCCCCTGAGCTTGTTATGTTTAACATGTGGCCCCTTTTTCATCAACACTGGTCAAGTATTTTCTGGAATAGCTCTCCATTTGGGTTTGGCCGATGTTTTTCTTTTGATTAGACAGGGTTATGAATTTTAGGGAAGAACTCAACAGAGATGAAGTAGCTTTGTCATTGCATCATATGAGGGTGCAAATGATATCAGCATGACTTGTAACTGGTGATGTTAACATTGACCACTTGGTTAAGGTGGACTTTGCATTTCTACCCTATAAAAATTCATGTTTTCCTTTTCCATATTCTGTTGTTGAGAAGTAAGTCACTAAATACAGCTCACAAACTCGAGGGGAGGGAGGATTCAATCTCTGTCTCCTGGAGGAAGGCTTATCAAAGATTTTGTCACCATGTTGCCCTGACTGGCACGGCTCAGTGGATTGGGCATAAAACTGAAAGGTTACAGGTTTGATTCCTGGTCAGGGCACAAGCCTGAGTTGAGGGCCAGGTCCCCATGGGGGGGCGTGCTACCAAGAAAAAAAAAATCTTAAAAAAAAAAGGTTTTGTCATTGCGTTAAAACCTCCACTACGACAAATATTTTGGGGTATGTACTCTGAATCTGTGTAAGTGTTCTGTTTTTTTTTTTCTAAAGTCTTACTCAATACTGTTAGCACTTATCACCAACAATTTAAAAAAATAATCTATCACTTGGTAAGTCAATGATATCCTCCTTCGGTCGGTTTTGTTGAAAACAAATGATTGAGGACCAATTGGGGAATCAAAATATCTACACATTACCAATTGTTCTTGTGCCTAGTATCCCAGAGGTCTGTACACCCTGGGGCAATACATCACAGGAAGATTTAGATGCAGGATTGGAGAAAAGTGGTTTTATTTTATTTTATTTTATTTTACTGGTAAAGTGAGGCAAAGTCGGCAACTTTTTAGTAAGTAGATTGTAAATACTGATTTCCTGAAAACCGTCTTGGCCTGAATACTTATAAGGGTTTGTATTCCCGTTTGAAGGCCATGGCTCTAAATGATTCCACGCCAGTGATTTCACCTGCCAACATCGTCGCTGTTACCTCTAGTCCGTACCTGGTCTTTTCTCTAATGACCAAGCTTTTCTAAACTCTTAAGCCCCACAGCACCTGGCTCCCTAACTTGCGGGCTTCATTTCCCGCCTCTTCAAATATAAAGCGGCTTGCAGCTTCTAGAAAACACCTAGCTTCTCGCCTCTCCCGCCTGGATTCTCCATTCACATCCCCTCCCCGGTCCTCTCGTCGTAGCTGAGGCTCTAGATTCAGACTGTCTAGGCTCCCATTTCTAAAGGCCGCTTGGAAACTCGTGCCAAATGGCAGATCATTAGGGCAGTGCAACTAATAAAGTACTTCTGCGGCGGGGCAGTCAGACTGGCTAGCTTTTCCGGAAGACGTTTCTTACCTTTACAGGTAAGGTACATTTGCAATGCACACGACCGCGTTCACATCTGTAGGCAGCCAGGGCTCTCAGGGAGTGTCCGCCCCGAGAATGAAGTTACTACTCGACGAAATCCCGCTAAGAGTCAAGCCTCCTTCGCCTTCTTTGCTTTGCCTGCGGCTAGCCAAGCCCCGACGCCCCGCCCTCTTCTGCCGGGCCTCGGGTTCTTAAAGTGGGCCAGGAGTGCGCATTACTCAGACATGCAGTGGACCCACCCCGATCCTTTACTACTTGAAGATTTTAGAGACAGTCCGCAACTCGCGCGAGACAGACATAGTGTTATCGCGAGAAGTCTAGGAAGCGGCAGTGATGGCGGCGGCGGGAACTGGACCCGGACCCGGAGTGGGTGCAGGACCTGCTACGGCAGCGGCTGCGAATGCAACAGCAACTGAGGAAGGGGAGACGAAGCAGGTGGTAGCGGTAGCAGCGGCTCCAGCCGGAGAGGGGACATCTGCTGCTCCAGCAGCGGAGCCCAGTTCCGGAGAGGCCGAAAGCGGGTAAAACGCCCTGCAGCCCCTGGAGGGCAGGGGAAGGGAGGCCCGCCCCTCTTGGAATCCCGCGTCACCCGGGAGCCCTCCTGCCCGCCACTTCCGAACCGAGGCCCTGCACCCAACGGCTCGCCCTGCCCCCTCCGGGACCGTAGTCCCGCCCGCTGCTTGGCCCGTCCCTTCTGATCTGTATCAGACTACGCCCCTTTCCGCACCTTTTAAGGTCTGTGAGAGCCAACTTTTTTGTCGTGTCTCCGGTGCTTGCACCCCGGTGGGCGGCTGGTAGTGCAGTCTTCTAGCAGAAATCCCTCAAACATCCCAGAGAAGAAACCACTTTGCATTGCCAGGCTGGCAGAAGTGGCGGTCTCTCTGAAACAGTGGGAGAACTACACGTCTGTGAACCTCCCCTAGGACCAATGCCATCCCTTGTAGATTTGTCTGTGAGGGCCGATTAGACGTCCTTGTGTCCCATGGGCCTCCTTCTGTCCGAGCCACATTCTTCCTAACCCTGGGCATCGAGCCTGAGAACGGGCTTAGCTGAAAAGTCAGTGTGAAGTTGAGCAGTACGTCGATCATTTTCTTTGGGATTAGGCGTTTTGAGGTTCGTTTCTCTCGAATATTTTTACTTGAGTGCCTTTATTATCTTGTAGGGATGCAAACTCTGTTGATGTGAGTGGCGGTTTGGAGACAGAATCCTCTAATGGAAAAGATACACTAGTAAGTATTTCTCTTTGGATATTTGCAAGGCAAAATAGGGTTTGTTTGTTTTTTCAGTTTCTAAGTGAGTCAGAAACACAGTCGGGTCAACTAACTTGATTCTCTAATTGCGCTCTGGACACAGGAAGGTGCTGGGGATACGTCCGAGGTGATGGATACTCAAGCGGGCTCCGTGGATGAAGAGAATGGCCGACAGCTGGGAGAAGTAGAGCTGCAGTGTGGGATATGTACAAAATGGTTCACAGCAGACACCTTTGGCATAGATACCTCGTGAGTACTTTTTGTAGTCTTTGTAAGAATCGCTTGTGACATAGATTTCAACATGTTCAACAGTTTGCTTGCAGGCCAGTATAAATGTATAGTTTTTCCTGTGGCTCCTAACCCCTGTTCAGTGAGTAGTAGGACTTGAGTCAGTTGTTTTAAGACCTTGACTGTGTTTTCTGCCTAGTGAGAGCACAGCCCTAATAGATACAATGGTGGGTACTATCCCTGCTTTTGAGCTTACAACCATTTTGAGACAAAATCATGCACTTACAAAGTACTATATAAACAGATTTGAATCAGTATCGTTTGAACCTTGAATTGGGTGTTGTGGATTTTGGGGAAAGGGTTGTGTATAGGTGGACAAAGCCTGAAGTCAAAAATTGGAGATGACCCTTCATACCTGAGCCATCCTTTTTCAGCTTTTGCTTCTAATTCATTCCTTTAGGTATCCTGAGTTCTCTCCTTAGCAAAACCTATTTCCAATTTTTTTATCTCTTTTAGTGAATTAAAATCACTTTAGGAGTGAGAATGAAAGGCTTCTTTCCTTATCAACAGCTAGCAAGTGACCATTACTGACTGTCTGTGGCAATAATTGTACTGCTGGCTCTCCGTGGTGTTCCTTGTGGTCCATATAACACCAGCAAATTTAGACAGGACTATCTCAAAATAAGGGTGCATTATTAAGTTAATTTCCTTGGGTGCGATTGCTGAGAAATACCCTTGTTTGTAATTTGTCAAGAATGCTTTCTAGAGAAGAAGTTAAAGTGTGTTTTAGAGATGCTAATGTTCCATTAACATGTGACTGGTGAGTTAGGATAAAATGTTTACAAAAGGAAGAAAAGTACTAAAAGGATCAGGAAGAAAGAATTGATCTTGGTAGAAATGTCTATAGGGAAAATAAACTAGCTGAGCAAATCTTCTCTCGTGGAAAAGACCTAAAGTCTGGCCACTGTGGTGGTTCGGATAGACAGGACCTAGGAAAGGAAATTTACCAAAGAGATCACTGGGGAGTAATCCAGGGAAGAATCAATCCACAGTTCAGAGTTTTGATAAAAACCAGTTTGTACTGTATTTGAGAAGTTAACACCTGAAGCCCAAATAAGTGGGACAGCTTATCTTCTACCGCTGAGAGGAGGAAGTGAACTAGAAAGATAGGGGAAAAGGCTGCTCTAAACACCTGATTGTGTGTGGAATAAATAACTATATCCATAGCTGCCTCTGGCATGAGGCTTTGCCTTCTGCAAATGGGTATCACACAGGCCGTTTAACAGAAGGGTTTCTAGAGAGAGGTAAAGGTAAGGGAGCTCGATCTTCATATTCATAAGAATGTTTCTTAATTCCATGAGTGGTAGCCATTGGCACATACTTGGAAACCTCCTTTTTGAGAATACCTTAAACTAGTTTCAGTCCAAGATAAACCTGCCTTTATTTTGATTTCCCTTCCAACTTATACTGATCTTTTATTTTTTCTGTTACTCTCTTTTTTCCAAGACTGAGTTCTCCCTGTGCTTCTCTAGTCATCCAGTACAATCACCACCCCCTTTCCTTCGCTAACGCATCTGTTTCTCAGTCTCTGCCCTGTTCAGTCTCTTTCCCTCTCCTGGGTTCCTCCTCTCTCTCTTCAAACAGGCAAGTTTTCTCTTGCCCCTGAACTCCCATTTTCAGGAGATTTCCTCTTCATGATACAAGCTGTCTTAAGTGGCTAGAACTCCTTTCATTTCCTGCCCACTCCTCTGTTTAGTCAGCCACCAAGCTTTACCAGTTTTTCTTCTTCTACACTTGTCATTTCCATTTTTGTTAATACCATTCCATTTTTGTTAATACCACTCTAGGTGAGACCTAACACTAGGTGAGAATGTCTTACTAAATTTTTGTGACAGAAAAACCCAGGTGTTTGTAAAAATACAAGCCCTGTTTTGATTTTGGTTACCTTTCGAAGTTTTAATCTTATATAAATATATGCATATTAACGTGGCGGTATTACTTGCACTGTTGTTTTACTTTACAAAGAAGTGGGTGTGCAGCAGTTCGCTGATTTGTACAATTCGGCTGTTCTGCAGATCCTGTCTACCTTTCATGACCAACTACAGCTTTCACTGCAACGTGTGCCATCATAGCGGGAATACCTATTTCCTCCGGAAGCAAGCAAGTAAGAACAGAGTACTGTGGAGTACCGCAACAGAATTGTCCTGTGGTTAGCCGGGACAGAAAAAGGGTGTGTGCTTAGCAGAGTCAGGAATCCTTTGCCTGGTAGCTGGTAGAAGTTGCACTGGGGTTTAGCTCTGCATGATTGCTATTGTCTGTTTCAGGTCAAATGATGACTCTATTTTTAGTACTGTAGTTGTTCATTTGTAGACCATGTCGTTGAATATTCTTTTGGTAATAAGAGTTGGTATTATAGGTAACTTTTTCTTCCTTTTTGTTTTTGATAGACTTGAAGGAGATGTGCCTTAGTGCTTTGGCCAACCTAACGTGGCAGTCCCGAACACAAGATGAACATCCGAAAACCATGTTCTCCAAAGATAAGGTAGAGATGCAATTAATGTAATTGCAATTAGGCCAAAGAATCAGGTGGAATGTCTATATGTACTCTTTAACACTAAGTACTTTCCCCCCAATTTGTATGAATGTATTACTTGATTCAGTAGTTATTTTATTCTTATTTTATGTGATTTAATAACTTCCTAACGTGTACATTATGTCATTTGGCTTAGCTATTAGGATGAATCTTTAAGTAGTTTTGGTTGGCTTTATAGAAGCCAATAACTGTCTAGCTCACAACTAATAGTCGGGTCCTGAGGTGAACCTTTTCAGCCTAGTTGAGCTATTTTTATAGATGCCATCACAGATTTTTGTCATAGGGAAAGGTGGTCAGTTTATACATGCCTTTTATTAAAAAGTTATTTTTTATTATTAAGTTGGAAAACCACATGACTACTAGTCAGGATTCAAAATTACTTGATTATTCTATTCATGAGTCCGTCCTGCTGTGATTCGTGGTAAGAAATATGAAAATTAAGTAATTTAAAATGATGTTTACTTTGTGACCTAGTATAATTAACACCTACCCACTCGCATTTACAACTGAAACAAAACTTTCATCTAACGAGGCTTACCGTCTGAACTTTTCCTTCTGCACTCTGACATTTTCTATTCCATCTATAGAACAGTTTTCACCTATAATCTAATAGTTTGCAACCTACAGTTTGAAAGACGTTGCTATAGGATGTGCTGTTAGATCAACATAGCCAGGATCAGGCTTTGGCGAGGGCCTTTTCTACTAAAGAGAAACTAGGGCTTAATTCTGGAAGCTGCAGGAGTTAGCAGAGGGTGTTCCCCCTGCCTCCTTTCCCCCCTGTATTAAAAGTGCTTTAAATAGAGGTGTGCTGTGATAGACTTGTTTTTTTTTCCTCATAGTTTTGTGTTTTTCCCAAATTTTGAAATTTTCAATCATACAGAAAAATTCAAATAGTACAATGAACATCTATTTATTCTTCACCTAGATTTGCCAGTTAATATTTTGCTGCATTTGCTTTATCTCCACACATCTATATTTTCCCTCTATGCTGTATGAGACTAAATTACAGACATTACACTTTACCCAATATTATCTCATTACCACAATATGGTGATCATTCTCAAAAAATTTAGTTGATGCAATAAAGTATCTAATATATACAACTTGTATCCTTTTATATATAGTATACATACATATTTTTTCTGTATTATTATTGTCTTAATATCATTCATACTTTTTTCCTCCATCTAGGATCTGATTAGGGATTACACATTACATTCAGTTATAATGTCTCTTTTGTCTGTAATCTGGAATAGTTTCTTTTTTTGTTGTTTTTAAGATTTTATTTATTCTTCGAGAGGGGAAGAGAGGGAGAAAGAGAGAGAGAGAAACATCAATGTGTGGTTGCCTCTCACGTGGACCCCACTGAGGACCTGGCCTACAACCCAGGCATGTGCCCCAACTGGGAATCGAACCAGCGACCCTTTGGTCTGCAGTCTGCTCTCAATCCACTGAGCTACACCAGCCAGGGCTGGAATAGTTTCTTTACTTATTTTTTTTTTTTTTCGGTTTGCTATGACATTTAAAATTTTAAAGAACAAAAAATTTTTGAAGAGCCTAGACCATTTTAGCATGATGTTCCTAATTTGCATTGTCAACCAGTGGTTGGTGGCCATTCAACACCAATGGGAGTTCCCAGTTTGGGATGCAGTGAAGGAAACTTGTGGTTCATTTGACAATAGCTCAGTTGTGATAAGCAGGGCTCTGAAAACAGTTTGGCTATGAAGCAGCTCTGGAGCCTCAGGCTCTCTGCTCTGGCAAGACGTAGTTGATGTTTCAGCTAAGCAAGGGAGACACGGCCCTCAGTGACAAGGGAAAGGTGCTCTCTGAGAGCCCCCGGGAGCTGGCTTATATTGACAGAAGTCCCTGTCCCTGGTCCCTGATTGGTCTGTCCTCATGCAAATAAGGACTCCAAATCCTCCTAGTTTGATTGGTCCAAAAGGCACTGCCCAGATTGGTCAGAATAGAGCCACTATGGTTGGTCAGAGATTCATATCTCTGATTGGATGGAAAAAGCCTCAGTCCCATTGGTTGAAGTACACACTGCAGGCAGGCAGTTCAGTGCACACCTCTCCCTGAAGTGCAGTTGGTGAGGCCTCTGTAGAAGATGTCTGCTAGACTCTTTTATTTTATTATTATTTTTAAAATTTAAGCCTAATTAGCCATGTGGAGCCCTTTTTAGTAGGTACCTTCTTTCTCAGGGTTCACAGAATTTATCTGGTATTTTCCTCATGGCTAGGTTCAAGTGAGAACCTTTTCGGTAAGAATATTATTTATGTAGGTTTTCATGGAACTAGCTCTAGTGGAAGATGTTAGTGGTGGACTCTTAACCCTGGTGGACTGCGGCAGAATGGCCTGCAAAGGGGAGAGTTGATGCCAGAAGATCAAGCTCAGACATTGTTTTAGTCATGCAGGCAAGAACTGGCGAGGACCGCAGTCAAAGCTGTGGGGATGGAAAGGAGGCCTGATTGGTGGGAAATCTCCGAAAATTTCTGAAAATTTAAAATTCATTTGGTGCCCTGGCCAAGTAGCTCAGTTGGTTAGAGTATTGTCTTGATACGCCAAGGTTGTGGGTCTGATCTCCGGTCAGGGCACATACAAGAGTCGGCCAGTGAATGCATAAAATAGTAGAACCGCAAATTGAAGTCTCACTCCTCACCCCCCTCCTTAATAAATAAAGGAAATAAAATAAAATTCATTGAGTTACCAATCAGTTGCGAAGGTTGTGCAAGAAGAATCCAGGATGACTCTGGTGTCTAGGCTGGGCTTCTGGGTGACAGCTGATTGTAGGGTTAACAGCAAGCACAGAAAGCTGCAGAGCAGATCTGTGAGGGAAGAAACAGAGTTGGGTTTTATTCACAAGAAGGTCGAGGTGCCTGCGGGATGTCCAGACGGAGACGTCTCGGGCAGGTGGAAATAGGCGCTCAGAAGACAGAATAGCTTTGTAGTCATCTTTCTGCGGGGAGCCAAGATCACAGTCTAGTTTGATTGTGAGCTCTGTGTCGCTAAGGTTTGCATATGCTTGTTGGAGTTCCCCACAATCTGTGTGTTTGCATGCAGTTATGTTTGTTCAGTCATTAAGACTAAACATGGATTTTTCTCTTAACTCTTGACAAGGTCTTTGAAAATGTTGTAGTTTTCTTTTTGTGAACATAGCTCTGAAACCAACTATAAAGGTCTTAATGTTTTTTTTTTAAAATTAGGATATCATACCATTTATTGATAAATACTGGGAGTGCATGACGACCAGACAGAGACCTGGGAAGATGACCTGGCCAAATAACATTGTTAAAACAATGGTAAGTAGGCAGAAATTGACCGGACTTGACATTTAGGCGGGGTTCTTTATACGACTACAATTCTCTTTAGTCTCACTGAAATAATGCTATGACTAAGAAAATGAGAACAGCTTAGTATTATATTAAGTCTTGGAGAGTGTGATAGAACTACTTGTCAATTTTAACAGTTTCTGCACAAAATCAGTAAGTTGCATGTTAGGTGTCATTGTGCCTGCATCACCTGTGTTACATGACACTGAAACTTTTGTTCACTGTATTCTTGCAAGTATAATTTTATATTGAAACTGGAGACAGTTTTTTTCTTTGATTTAAAAACAAAACGACACTGTTCTAGACATTATTGTCCGTAGAAGTAAAGAGCACTCGGGGAGAAGTCAACAGCAAGCTGTGAACAGTGCTTGTCTCTGCAAGGTGGAGGGGCATGTGGGGACTGCGAAGGCCTTTGGCTCTCGTTTTAAGTTGTACTGTTTGAATATTTTGATAATCGTGTATTAATTTTCTAATCAGAGAGAAAAACAATACAGCCTTTTTTTTGGAGGTTGTGCCTAGGAGTTAGAGTTAGTGGTTGATCATTCAGTACTACTTTTAAGAATAAAATTTTCAGTAATAAAATACTGTTTCCTTTTAGAGTAAAGAAAGAGATGTATTTTTGGTAAAGGAACACCCTGATCCTGGGAGTAAGGACCCAGAAGAAGATTATCCCAAATTTGGACTTTTGGATCAGGTACGTTCACATGCTTTATATTTTCCTTCTGATTTTAGGCCACTTGGGGACAAGGAGTCGGGTGTTGTTTACATTTGTATATTTGCCACATATAACACACTGCCATGACATGCCCCTAACATGGTGGGCTCCAAATAAATCATTATTGGCACATGTGGAAAGAAAGAACACTAACCTTTTACCAGGAGATTAGTGTGTTAGTTCTGGCTCTTCCCCAAAATGTTACCACTTTACGCATATTATTCTTATATTTTTTAACTTTAGTTTCCTTACTTATAACACAAATATGCAATTCCAAGTTATTTTTTATTTTCTTTTTAATTGTTATTCAAGTACAGTTTTCTGCCGTTTCCCCCATGATTTTCTTTTATCTCTAATTTCACTGTTAAAAACATTTCGTTATTATAAAGAAAATTTCATGTGAAGAATTTCTTTTGCACTTAGCAGAACATGAGGAAAAAGTAAATTTTCACTCTTTGTTTAATATGGGGTCACAATTGGCATCTCAGGAGGTCAGATCCTTCTGCTGTACCTTAAAATGCTT
>PVKM010044239.1:0-12294 GCA_004027735.1 Carollia perspicillata | reverse complement strand
AGGTGGGCGAGGGTAGAAGCAGGTAAGTAAAGATAAGGTAAGTGAGAGGTGGAGGAGAGGGAGGGTGGAGGAGAGGGAGGAATTTTGATTAGACACTAGTGAACTGTTCGACCTCTGTGTCCTTTCAGGACAGTGTTGCAACTGCAGAAGGCATGATCAGGCTTGCTGAACTCTCACAAGGATCTGGCAGCGATTCCACAAATAATGACAGGACATCCAAAGTGATGGCTGAATGTAGCGCAAGGGTGTGTGGCTGTGAGCAAGT
The DNA here is from genome assembly GCA_004027735.1 of Carollia perspicillata. Taxonomy (NCBI): domain Eukaryota; kingdom Metazoa; phylum Chordata; class Mammalia; order Chiroptera; family Phyllostomidae; genus Carollia; species Carollia perspicillata. The sequence continues at coordinate 12,029 of PVKM010044239.1, read as the reverse complement.
CATGCGGAGGTAGAAATCGTGTCCCTGCGTACAGGAACAATTGGGGAAGCAGATGTGTGTGGTTGGAACGTGCCCCTGGGTTCTCTGGTCAGTGCAGTCCGAAGCCTCTCTTTCCCCAGGGTGGGGGCGCTGTTCTCCCACCTCGCAGGCTGTGTTTTACTGACCGTGTTTGAATTCAAAACCAGTGAGGCCTGAGAAACCTGTCACTCTGTGAACAAAGTCTGGAAAGGAAAATGAAGAACGAAGCAGTGCCATCAGAAATAAAGTAAAACTTTCTCTTTCTGCACATGACATGATCATATATGCAGAAAATCCCAAAGAATCCACAAAAAAACCTACCAGGGCCAATAAATGGATTCAGCAAGGTTGCAGGGCATGAAATCGACATGCAAAAATCCGTTGTGTTTCTAGCAATGGACAATCCAAAAGGAAATTAAGAAAACAGTTCCACTATACAACAGTATCCAAAAAGAATAAAATACATTTAACCAGTGAGGTGAAAGCCTTGTACACTTTAAACCACAAAACATTGCCAGAGGAAATCAAAGAAACCTAAATAAATGGAAAACATCCGCATTCATGCATCGAAAGACTTACTACTCTTAAGAAGTCAACAGTATTCAAAGGAATCGGAACAAAACCGTTGCTGGTTAACGGAGAGACTGAATCTTTTTAGCTCCAGAAGAGAAAGGACACTTACTCCCCCAACACAAATGGCAAGTGGGGTGATGACTTGTTCAGATCCCTGAATCTGGAGATGGGCCCTGGGGCTGTCCAGTGAGGTAGTGCAGCCAATCCTGGAGAAGCCAGTGGGAGCCCAGGGGAGAAGGGCAGGGCACCCTGGAAGGGGTTCACCCTGGAAAATTATTACGGTAATAATCTTCATGGTAATCTGGTGGCATCCAGTCAGCTCTTCCTGGCCCTTGCTTGGGTGTTCTCAGACGACTAAGAATCTTTGGGGGGTTGCGAGAGGATCAATGAAAAATGTCCTCTTGGGTGTGACGTGGTCCTATAGGGATACCCGCCTCATTTGGCTTGTCCAGAGATGTGCACATAAGGGCTGGTTTTCCCTAGAAACGTGTGCAGACTTGGCAGACCTCAAAACTGACACGGGAAACTGCCTCTGAGGCCAACAAGCCCCACGACAGTCAGCCTCCTGTTAATACCAAGATGGCCAAGATGAGGATCCTTAGCTACTTCTACACCGGTTTTTGTGTGCGCAACTAGAAAAAGCCAGCTACACAGTCAGGCAGAATGGGTGGAAAGAAAATGATTAGAGACTGTCTCAGAACTTAAAAAGGCTTTCTCTCCTAAGTTGAAATGAATCTATGTAAAAAGATTTACAAGGAAAAAAAAGAGAGAAAGCATGTCGATAAATGGATCAACTAATGATGTCACTTCAGTGGCCACTCAGTTCTTTACGGCACCAGACATGGCTGTCTTTATTTCTAAGGGGGGAAGGTTATTTGGAACTTGGCTTGTCAAGGATAGATGTAAATTGTAAATGCCACTAAAACAAAATTTGGATCCAACTGCTCTCTCCTGTCTGTTGGAGTGAGTCTATAAGGCATGTTGTAAATGTGAGATAATATTCTGCCTCCGGATGGTATTATTAAAATTAATTTAAAGGCAAGTGCCTGTAAGAATTAAGTACTCTAAAATTCTCAGAAACTAATTTGTGCTTTTCAAGTTCATGAGATTAATCCTTACTAAATAAAATCTAGCTTAAGTTTGCTGGTTTATGTAGAACAGACATGTCTTTATTTTACTTGGGTTTTACAAAAATAAGTTTGTGTTAATAATTTATTTTGATGTGTATGAAATATGTTTATGAGGCTAAGTGATAAAAAATATTGGAGCTATGGGGAACCCAAGTAGGTACTTGGTCCTTTTCCTGGCTTCCTGGCTCCCCGTTTTTTGGTTTTTGCATCCCTCCTTGCATGATAATGCATTTAAGCTGAAATTAAATGAAGGACTTTATGAGCTGGCATTATTGAGGAGAGACATCTTACTCTATTGCCAAGGTTTGAAAGAGTTACTTTAAGGAAATGCCAAGTTGGTAAATGCTTCCTTTCACAGCAAGCTCCCAGAAGTCCAAGACTTTAAATGTTGTTGAAAGTCACCCGGAGATTTTGTTTATTGGAAAAGACACCAAATAAAAGACACTCCCCAACCTTCATGGATCAGACCTTACCAGAAGCCTAACGATGAGTGGACATCTACCTGTCTCTGACACTTGCCTCCGCCTGTAAGGGACATCAAAAACTCCTCAAAGATGAGAAGCCATTGATATCAGACGTAGACAGCTATCCCAAGATGTCAACAAGGCTTGTATACCTACGGACTGACAGTGAACTGAGAAACCATTCTGTTTAATTGTCTTTGTCCATGTGCTAATGATATCATTCATAATAGTTATACTTGTTCTTTGGGTTTTTCCATACAGTCCAACTGAACACGTATAAGATAACTGTTGATACTCTTTTTCTATGGCTATGTAACTGTTATACTTGATGCCAAATACAGAAAAATGAGGTAGAAGGAGAAACTCAGATCATGACTGTGTACAGGACGGAAACAATCCAGTGTTTTTTCGCAATGAAAACCACACGATGCGACTGCCTTCCATGTACCTGCCCTTCCCGTTGCAGGAAAACTTGGCCTCAATTTACATCCCCTGCTTTTACAGTACTGCCCCACCCACAGAGGTCAAAAAGATGACGTTAATATGGAGACATCCTTGGAACGAGCCTTCCTAATGCTGCAAGACCACTATCTGATCCAAAGGTGGGTCATCAATGCATCCTTTGGGTAGACTTCTGACCAAAGGATGGGGAGATTATAGAAGAAAAGCGGGTTCTGTGGTAAGTCACCTCATAGGGTGATCTGATCATAAATTCCTAACTGGGCAGGCATAGGTGGGTAGTCACACCCCAGGTAAATAACTTCTTCACAAAAAGGCTTGTCTTTATCTTAGGCAAGCCCTAGCCATTGTTTCTGTGCATCTAAGTTAATATACTTTTGAAATGCCTCTTTTCACCCCTCCTTCTAATCCAACCCCTGCCTTGCTCCCCTCCATCTTTATGTTATCTTCCTCTTGTTCCCTCCTTAAGTCCAAATGCGTAAAAGAAACTGCAAACTGCATTCCCTTGAGCATCTGGTATCTTGCGTCCTGGCATATGTTGTCAGTTGTCTCAAATAAACTCATAAAAGTTCTTACAGACCTGAGGGTCTGGAAATAAACCCATACAGCTACAGCCTGCGGACTTTCAGCCAGTTTTCCAAGACTATTCAATAAGCAAAAACTAATTTTGTGGACAAAGAGGGACCACATTCTAAACCTGACAAGCTCAGGGGAGGCCCGCATGGTGGGCCTTACAAACTCAAAGACTGAAAGTATCCACACAGGACAGTCAGAACATACAAATTCCTAACTAAAACCAGGTCATAGTGGGTAGCCACGTCCTAGACCTGCAGCTTCCTTGATAAAGGTCCATCTTCAAGTAAGCTTGCCTATTGTCTTTTTGCATCTAAAGTAACATACTTTAAAAATCTTAGAATATCTGTTGCAGGAAACCACAGGACCCTTCACTGCTACCTTGTCCCTGGCATGCCGTCTCCATGTGCTGTAAATATGAACAATCCTGCACCGTCCAATGAAAAACAAATAGGCATCACTCTGCTTCGCTTTTAATCTAAGCTCAGAGATTTCCCTGCGCGGCTTTCTCCGGCCTCCTTAATCGTACCCCAGTGGAATTCAGGTAACCCCGGCACCTCTTCCTTTCCTTCTACTGCATAAAATGAGCTGCAAAACTGCAATTCTCCAGACATTGCCGCAATCTGCTCAGATTCTGCTTGCCAGCAATTGTTGTCAGTTTGGCTTAAATGAAGTCCTCAAAATTCTCTCCAGGTCTGGGTGTTTCTAGGTTAACAATTTCAACTAGTGGTGCTAGAAAAAGGGGATATCCACACACAAAAGAACAGAAGTTGGATGCCTATCTCACACCATGCACAAACGTCAACTAAAAATGGATCAGTGACCTACATACACGTCAGTGCTAAGACTATAAAACTCTTAGAAAAAAAATGTAGGTAAATCTTGAAGACCTTGTTTGTGGCAATGATTTCTTAGATATACACTGAAAACAAAAGCAAATATACATAAATATGTAAATTGGACTTCATCAAAATTAAAAATTTTTGTGTATCAAAGGGCCCTATCAAGGAAGTAAACAGATAATCAACAAGTGGGAGAAAAGATTTACAAATCATATATCTGATAAAAAGTCCCGTTTCCAGATTAGATAAAGAAACATTGAAACGCTACACAAAAACACAAGCAATCCAATTTAAAAACAGGCAAAGACTGAATCGACAGCTCTCCCAGGAAGACATACAGATGGTCAACAAGCACATGAAAAAATGCTCAACATCCGCAGTCACCAGGGAAATGCAAACCAAAACTCCAGTGAAATACCACTTCACAGACATGAGGATGACTATAATAATACTTTTTGAAAACCGGAAAATAAGTGTTGGTGAGGCTGTCAAGAAATCGGAACCCTCATACATTGCTGGTGGGAATTTAAAATGGTTAAGCTGCTGTGGAAATGATTAGGTGTGGTGGTTCATTAAGAAGTTAAACGTAGAATTACCATGTGACCTTGAAATTCTACTCCTAGGTATATACCCCCAGATGAAAACATCCGTACACACGAAAACCTGTAAACATATTTTCATAGCAGCACTATTCACAAAAGTCAAAAGATGAGAATGGTCCAATATGTATGTAGTATATGTATACAATGGAGTATTATCAGCCTTAAGAAGGAAGAAGTTCTGATACATGCTATAACGTGGATGAACCTTGAGGATTTTATGCTGAGTGAAATAAGCCGTCACAACAAGACAAATACTGTGTGATTCCACTTACATGAGGTCCTTAGTGTTGTCACAATCATAGAGACAGAAAGTAGAATGATGGTCTCCAAGGGCCGTGGGTATGGGCAATGGGAGTTAGCATTTAATAGGCACAGAGCTGCTGATTTACAGGATGAAGGAGTTACAGGGATGGATGGATGGAGGTGACCGCGGCACAACAATGGGAACGTTCTTAATACACTGAACTGTACACTTGAAATGGTTAAAATGGTAAATCTCATGTTATATGCTTTTTTGAAGGGCAGCAAATGTTTGTTAGAGCCTCTAACAGCCAGTCTAGAGGGGGCATCTTCCCTGTGCTGGACCAGATTGGGCCACTCCACCCCACACATGCCCATGGGAGGGGGGTCCCACTCAGCTCCCCCAGGAACCGCACCCACAATTGGGCCAGTACTGTGGGAGAGGAAGGCGGTGTTTTGCACCTCAATTTGAGATTGGGGAGTAAGGAAGAATAAAAAGTCAGGAGAAGCAAACACTTTGCCAAGTTCTTTTTGATAGCAGGTTCCGGTAGAGGGGTTTCCCAGGCAGGGCTGATACCCTGTGTTCTGCTCGGCCATGTGAAGAGACCCATGCTGGCGCTGATGGTCAAGAGGAACCAGCCAGACAAGATCAGTCGGAATGCACTGATTTGGAGGCTTTGTGTGCATTTTGCCGTTGGCCCCTTCTCAGTCAGCCTCCCGCTACCCTTCCCCTGGAGCCTGAGGCCACTGGCTCTCTCAATTTTGCCCAGAGCCCGGTTAATAGAAATGGTCAGTCCACCCTCACAGTTCACAATGACCTGCAGCCTTTTGTCGATTTTTATCACCGGGTCCTTCTGCACCAGTCCCTTGCTCTGCGGGCCCTGCTGGATCACCTTGCCCGTCTCCAGGGACACCTGGGCATGATGCAGCTCCTCAGTCTCCCTGTCCAGCTTGGCCATGTTCTTGGTGATCGGATGCTACTTGTTCTGGCCAGATGCACATTCCTTGGAAATCTCCACATCTCCTCTTCTGAGTCACTAAGGTGGCCTGCTGGGACTTGGCCCTCATGGCTCTGGGCCCTTCTTGAGCAGCATCCTCGCTGTGACCCATCTGTTCTCGGCCACAGGGGGAGTAGGCAGGTCCAGAGGCTCCGCGGCAGCTCCACATGATGTGTATTTTAACACAATTTAAAGAGCCACGTATTGTATGATTCCACTTACACGAAATATTCAGAGTAGATAAATTCACAGAGAGCACATCAGTGGTTCCAGGCACTGGGAGAGGGTGGGATGGGGGACACTGCCCAACGGGTACAGGGGTTTACTCGGTCGGAGGTGGCGAAAATGTTCTGGAACCAGACAGAGTGGTGGTTGCATAGCATTGTAAATGCACGCAATGCAACTGAGTCGTTTGCTTTAAAATGGTTAATTTTATGTTATGTAAATAAATTTCACCTCAATAATTATTTTTTAAAAATTAGTTGCAGTACCTTCCAGAAATCACGCTAATATCTTTTTCCCTCATTTGTTGTGCTGCTGTTGCTCTCTGTCCCCAACAGCCCTCGTATGTGCTTTTCCTAGTTAACAACGCACTTGGGACACAGGTCACATTCTTCTCTGAGGCTAGTCGGCACATGTCGCTGCCACCATGAGTCTCCGGACACACAAATGTCACTTGGAGAACTAAGTGCTCACTCCTTCACCCAGTGAGGTACTCCAGACCGACTAAAGGCTTAGTCCAATTAGGTTTGCTTTAGTCTCTGAATAATCCAGAGGGAAAGCTCTGAGGCCTTGGAACCAAGTGGAGTTTGATTTGGGCACTTCCACAAAACATTCCTTTTTTAAAAAATAGATGATTATATTGTCAAAAACAGTACCTAATTGTAGTCATAGTTCCTCTTCTCAGTTGATATCCTTGAGTACAAAAATGCCTTGAAGATAATTTCACCACATAGTTTTCCTTAAGTGATTTGACAAAAAATGAAAACTCAATCCTTTTTTTTCATTTGTACTTAAATCCCTATACCGAATCACAGAGTAGCAGCTACCATTTTTCAAGTACTGCAGATGCTATTCTAAGCAACTGTAATACTGGTATCATCCCCCTCCTAAAGACGGTGAGACGGCGAGGTGAGGGGCTGGCCCGCCCACCCACTCGAGGGGAAACCAGGACTATCTGCACAGACAACATCCCAACCACCAAGCCACTGCCTCTGTCACACAGTCCTTTGTCTCATTCTGGGAGGGACAGAGTCAAGAGCTCTCAGAAACTCATTCTAACCCCTTCACTCTCCAGGCAGTCACCTGATGGCTCACAGCTAATTACAGATAGAAGAGTTTCTACCATGCCAAACCACAGCTCCACTTGACCATGAAGGGAGGGGTCATCCTCCAGGCTGCCCTTTCCACTTATTTGAAACACATTCAGGCATTTCTTTTCTGCTCTGCTCACCATCATCCCCGCCCCAAAACACACACACAAAGCACATGCATTACGTCACACCAGGGTTTATTGAGCCTTTCTCTGCAATTATCTTGGGTCCCCGTTGACTCTACCCCACTTGGACAAAGAAGGTTTCCCAGAATGAGCTGTGCCCGGGCTGCTCCCTCGGGTTCCACAGGGCAGGCTCTGCATCTGTGTGGCCCACAGAAGGTTGGGACTGGGCAGGGGAGTAAAAGTGGTCTTTAGAATGGGGGACAGGGTCACCACCTTGTGACACCTACTGTGTGACATGCACTATTGCAGGTATCAGAGAAACAAGGGGAATGAAATAAAGCCAGGGGAGACAGGCAATCAAGGCGATCCAGACACAGGTGACATCAGTTTCGACCCTCCTGTGGAGACCCATATGTAGAGAAACCAAGCAGGAAAGGGGTTAGGGTAGGGTGGGAGCAGGGGAATGCCACAAAGCAGGCTGCAAGCAGGATGACCGGGGGAGTTTTCTGAGGGCGATGCCCACCATGAATGACCGGGGTGGGGGGGGGGCTAGGTCAGGAGGCTGCAGGCAGGTGATACTTCTCCAGGAGTACACATACTCATGACCTGGCTGACTCGATCAATTCTAGTGCAGAACTTAGAATTAATTAATTCCTAACTATTGTTGCATTAGATTTAACCCCATTACTAGGTCTCAGGAACGTAAGTAGTTTTAAAGGAATTTGGGCAGCTGTGAACAGAGACACCTGGAGACACCTAGAAAGGTGTCCCAGATATTGGGACAGAGGCAGTGCTCAACTTGGGGACATTCAGCTAAATGATGAACTGGGTTTCCTTTCCAGAAGCATCTACATATCCATTTTTATGTTACTTTTAATTTTTTTCCTTTTTATTCAATTTATTGAAGTGACACTGGTTAAAAAAATTATACAGGTTTCAGGTGCACAGTTCCACAACACACCATCTGTATATTGCATTGTGCGTTCACCACCCCCAAGTCTCTTCATACCCTCCTACTCCTCTCCCCACCCACGCTGCCCACAGCAATCACCACACTGTTGTCCACGTCCATGAGTCCTTTCTCTCTCTTTATTTTCTTTTTTGCTCAATGCTCCAAGAGGTGGGTGAGCCCTGTGTTATTCCTACACATGAGCACAGACTGAAGCTCGGAGAGGCTGAACTACCAGCCCGAAGGCCGACAGCTAACAAAGCGTGGATGCAGGTGCACGTGCAATCTCTGAGACTCCAGGCCTGTTCTCTAGGCACTGGTTGGGGTCTGGTATCTTCTCCCCACTCCACGAGCACTGCCCTCCTGGCCCCTTGGAGAGTAAATAGTGAAGGTGGGCATGTCTTCTCCCCATAGGACCCCAGATTCTCCAGGCACCCAGGATCAGCTAATGCAGGAAAGGGCTTGGCACCTCTCAGCCCCGCCGCCGCTTCCCCCCACCTCCCTTACCCCAGCCGCCTCTCTTGACTCTCCACTCCTCAGAAGTATGCGGGGCTCATTCTCCTCAACTCAGCTGAGGACCAGTGCGCCCTGGCAAAGGGATGCAGGTGAGGATGTCTCAATCCCTGCCTCAGGGCTTCCCTACCGAAGCCCAGAGTTCAATATGGAACACATGCACCACTGCCTCAGGGCTCAGCCATGTGGGGTGTAGTGAGGGAAACCACAGCTTCAGGGCTGCTTCTTGTCTGGGAGACATGGGGCAACAAAAAGCCTCACTTTTCACCATCTGAAGAATGGGTATCCAGCATGGGCAGACTGCTGTTAGGGTCTAGCAGGCTGCTGTTTGGGCCTAGCAGGCTGTATATGCCTTTATTTCTGTTCAAGCATAAAGAGAGGACACAGTGTCATGGTTATCTGCCACCCAGGCCCACCACCCACCAGGATGTCATGGCTCTGCTCTCCAAGGGCCAGCTGGACAGTCCACAGCCGCCTTGCAGACTAGACCCAACACAGTGAGATCAAAATGCGTGTCACCACAGAAGCAAAAGTGGGCTTGTTATCTGGGTGGCTGATGCCCAGCTCTGCAGATAGGACCCCATCGTGAATAGAAACATGTAGTGAGCTGTTAAACACCTCGGCCCCTGAATGTGTTTCAATGAGAGCAAACATTTCCCATAAAGTGACCTCGAGAGTTCCTCCTGACCCAGAGACCCTGTAGTGTGAGGCAGGCTGTGGAACAGAAACCAAACCTCACTCTGTCCACTTTGAAATCTCTCCACATGAAGCTGAGAAGCTCACTCTCCTCCCAGTGCCTGTGCTCTGTGTAGCACAGCCATTTCATAAGGTATTACATATGCAGTTTCAATTACATTTAACTTAATTTTGGATCGCATGTTTTAATTACTAATTAAACACCTGCAAGTAACAACGAAAAATTTTAAGTAAAAATGCTGTCAGGTAACAAGAATCAAGTGTAATTACTTTACCAAACACTTTACTCCAGTTTCACTGGAAAAAGGGAAAGACAAACTCAATATACCTTTCTGCAGTTCACACAAAGCAATACTCAAAACAGCTTTCATGACATTCCTCCAAACCTGAGATGACCATCTTGTTTTACTAGACAACGTTCATTATTTAAATCAACTGAGCTTCCAATGTAAAAGTCAATCCCGGTATTTCTTTCAGTGAAAATTCTGCGCCTCTGTGCACCATAGTTCATTGGGTTGTCCTACCAGTTTGGAGCTAATGAGTAACTTAGGAACATTCTCATCCTTGGCAACAATTTCACAAATGTCTTTTTGTCTTACATTCCCTCCCTCTGCACTCCTTTCAGACCCCAGGAATGCAAATCTGTCTTGGAAAGCATATTTTCCTAATAAATATTCATGAGGTTAAGGGAAAAGTTTGCTAAACTGTGTTCCAAAGAGGAGAAAGTCAAAGCTGCCTCCCCTTGCTGCAGGGGAGGCGCTCAGGACCTCACCTCCCCGCGGCCGGTTCCTTACCTGGCCGCTCGAGCCCTTGTCGCCGGAGCCGTCCGCGCTGAGAGCCATGGTGGTGCCGCCTTTGTCCAGCCTCTGGGGCCAACGTCCCCATACAGGCTACCCGCCCGGAGCCGGGGCGGGAGTGAGGCCCGCAGTGGGCCTGGTGGACCCTCCCCGGCCGCACCCCCACCCTGCCCGGCGGCGGAAGCAAGGGGCGGACCAAGAGGGCGGGATCTCACTTCGCGGGGGCTCCAGGAGGGGGCGGGGCCTCACCTCGTTGGAACTCGGAGGCGGGGTCTCAACCCCACCCACCCACCCCCAGTTCCCGGGAGGGGTCTCACCTTGCGGGGGCTCCCAGGCTTGGGGCGGAGTCTCACCTCGAATGAGGACTGCCTGGCGGGAGCAAAGCCTAACCCTCCCTACCCCGGGGGTCTACAGGCGAAGGTGCGGTCCTCCTTCTCTCCCCCACCACCTCCCCTCGGGGAGGCGGCCCCTGAGTGCAAGGGCTTCAACCCCACGCTCTCACCTGGGCGGGGCCCGGTGGGGCTCCACCCTCTGGAGATGGAGCGGCGGTGGTATTTTCTTTTACTTTGTTCTCAAGAAGCCTCGGGAACTTGCCATTTTGTCCTCAGACCGGTAGCTGTGGCTCTGCACCCGATTTCCGCTAGTGTAGACAGACCAGACCCTGATTTCTGCCTGCGAAGACTATTGAACCCCGGTTTTCCCGAGCGAAGACAGATACAGGCAGGTTCCTGATCTCCGCTGGTGTAGAGGGACTAGGAAGGACCCCTGGACCCCTGATTTCCACCAGTATAGATAAACTGGACTTCGATTGGAGCTAGGGTAGACGGAACGACCTTCTCTTCCTGTCCAAGTGAGCACATAGCCTGTGGGGATTCTGTATGGAGCCCTATGGCCCTCGTCTCAGAATAAGGGGCTTGAGCTGGGGCCCCACCTTCCCCTCTTTGGGGAGTCAGGCACCCCGAGAGTTGAACAGGCTCCCACCGGGTTTGCAATTTTAATGTCTTGTTTTATAGACAACCTCCAAAAAGCACAGTATCTCCCAACTCCGGTGAAAAATGACTTCCCTGTAGCTAGGCGACTTGCAGGATTTGGGTGGAGCACATTCCCTGGGCGCGTGAGAAGGCAGCCAGGGTCCCAGGCGACCCAGCCTCCTCCTCTAGGGGGTGGCATCCCAGCAGAGCCTGCCCATCTTTACGTTGTCTGTCCCTCTGCTGTGTCCTGACTGGAAACTTGGGTACAGGCTCACCCACCGGCATGCTCATTTGAGATAAAGTTCAGTTGTTCAGAGAAAAGAGCTGCACTCTCAGCCACAGGCTGCAGAGGGAATGGCGGTGCGGGTGGCAGGGGGGAGCTCTGGGTGGCCACCCCACCCCCCTACCCCACCAGCACAGCGCCTTTTTGACCTTTTCTGGTTGTGCCCTGCCTTGCTTCCCGGAACCTCCAGCCCTCCCACTGAGCCCAAGCAGAGTCCACCACTCTCCGGGAATCTGGGCGTTACTCCTGTCTGCACCTCCCTGAGGCCACCAAGCATCCCTGCCTTGCCTTCTGCTACCTGCTCTCCCTGTGGGAGTCCTGACCACAACACTCTAGGAACAGGAGCCCGGCTTTATAAACCTGTATGGTCCCAAAGCACCTGCCAGGACAGAACTGGGAATGTTGGCACACCCCCAGAGCAAGTGACTTTGTCCCTCACCAGGTTCCCCAGGATCTAGGAGCTGACCTTAGGGGAGGTCAACA
>PVKM010044238.1:0-12263 GCA_004027735.1 Carollia perspicillata | reverse complement strand
AGGCAAAGTAGAAGAGTGAGAAACTTTGTGTTGTTTTGTTTTTGAGTTAAAGAAGACATAAGCATTGCTTGATCATGGTTTTAAAAAACATGGAAGAAAGTAGCTATATCTCAGGAAGGTGGGCAAGAATAACAAATACATAATTTCAAAGCAGGTACGGACAGATGGATTTAAAGCAATAGTAGGTTAAATTTATCTTTGATAATGTGATAGATGCATTTCTTCCTTTGAGACACAGGGAAAAAGAAAAATTTGTATGCATGTGTGCAATAAAAGAAGGGAGAATGAGACTAGAACAATTTAATGTTGATGTACAGTATGGATATATCATATATCAAACTAATACATTAATGGTTTACAATCTTGATCCTGTATTTTGAAATCTTCTTTGTGTTTTTTCATCATTTCTTGCTCTGTGTTGGTTCTTCAGTGCCACAGTTGCTAAATGATGCAGATGGATATATGAAATCAGTTAAGCAGACAAAAGCAGGATGTCTGAATATTACCAATAGATTTTGATTAAAAGAAGCACAGTAATTAGTTTGTCATACCCATGTGTGCTAGACTTCAGATTCTTATTATGAGGAAAATGCATATTAATTAATCTTGTGATCTACATTTTGACCCAGTGATCCCGCTTACAAGAATATATCTGAAGGATTCAAAACACTGATTCAAAAGAATAAAAGCACCCTTATGTTCATTGCAGTGATATTTACAATCACCAAGATATGAAAGCAGCCCAAGTGCCCAACAGTAGATGAGTGGATACAACAACTATGGGACATTTACACAATGGAATACTACTCAGCCGTAAAAAAAGAAAATTTTACCCTTTGCAATAACATGGATGGCCCCAGAGAACATTATGCTAAATGAAATAAGCCAGTCAAAGAAAGACAAATACCATGTGATTTCACTCAAATGTGAAATCTAATGAACAGACTGAACTAATGAATAAAATGGGGACGGATTCCTAGATGGAGAGCAGATGACAGCTAGTGGGTAAGGGGAGGCAAGGGGGTGGAGGGATGAGCAAAAAGGAAAAAGGACTCACGGACCTGGACAGCAGTGTAGGGTTTGCTGGGCGGTGGCGGGTATAGGGGGACTAAATGGCGATGGAAACATACAATAAAGGCTAAGTTTTAAAAAGTTTTTAAAAAGATAAAGTTAGTTTCAGAGAAATAAATTGTCTTTAATTAGTAAACTTTTAATAATGTCTAGATTAATTAAAAATAAAGAGTTCATACTGTCATTTCAAATATGAAGAATCTTTGTATATTGTATATAATAAGTGTTATAATTTCATATTTGTGTTGTTAGATCTAGGGCAGACCATTCTATATCTGCTTGGGGTGATTTTCTATGTTCTCAATATGCAGAGTTAGTTCTTCTCATATGTTCTCACAGTACGGGAGTGTTTAAGAGAATAGTCTGAAAGGGCCCAAAAATCCCTCTTACACGATGTTTAAGTTCATAACAGGATGATATAGCATCAGTAACATTTGTTATAAAAATGTATGAAATGAAAGTCAGATACAGAAATAATTTAACAGCATATTAATCTTCTAAAGTAATTTAACATCATTTCTATTTATTTCTATTTTATTTTTAACATTTTAATCTTATCTATTATTTTTATTTTCTAATTCCACAGTAAAATTAAATCATTTTTATTTTTTCTAAAGAAACATTGATTTCATTGACATATCCTCTTTAACTTACCTACAACTATGTATTACATATTTTATATATTAACCTAAATGGTCTTCATTGAAATCATTATGCCATGTTTTATCTTTATGTTTTTTATTTTTTTTTTTTACTGAACTATTTCTTGAATCTATTTATCACATTTAACAGTTGTAGTATTTCCTTCTGCCGCCATTCTGCTTTATAATTACCATTCCCAACATCTTGTTTTCTTGTGCTTAATTTGGGTGTTGTTTCCAAAATGTGTTGCTTGAACAGACTTGAGGTTTAAGTTCAATGTTTACTGGTTTGCAGGTAAGATTTTCAAGGTCATGTATTAAACTTTTAAATGCATTTTGGTGGCTTGCCATAGATTCGTGCTGTTTTTTCTCTTTCATTGCTTTAAAAATAATCTGTATATAACTTCAATTCTACTCCACAACTTCAGTTTCTTTTTTTTTTTCTGTTGTTGTTGTTCAAGTACAGCTGTCTCCATTTCTCCCCCATCATTCCCTCCTGCCCCACCTATCCCTGCCTCCCACCCTCGATCTCACCTCCCCTGGCTCTGTCCATATGTCCCCTATATATGTTCCTGCAGGACCCTTTCCTATTGTTCCCTCATTATCCTTCTCTCCCCTCCCCTCTGGTTACTCCCGGTTTGTTCTTTATTTCAATGTCTCTGGTTATATTTTACTTGCTTGTTTGTTGTGTCAATTAGGTTCCACTTATAGGTGAGATCATATGGTATTTGTGTTTCACTGTCTGGCTTATTTCACTTAGCATAATGCACTCCAGATCCATCCATGCTGTTGTGAAGGGTAGGAGTTCCTTCTTTCTTTCCTACTGCATAGTATTCCATTGTGTAACTGTAGGTGCCCATTAGGACATGAATGGATCCATAGCATGAGTTTCTCAAGTGATATTCTCTTCTAAATTTTTCTTAAATTATTATAATTTTAAAATAAGGCAATTTAAATACATGTTTAAAAATCATTCAAAAATTAAAAATCTCCCTCCTTGACTCCAACTTTTGTTCTTTTCATGAGGAGTAACAATTCTTAATAATTTCTTTTTTCTAATTATTTTGCCATCTAATGTTAAATCTGTTAAAATGTATAATTGTCTGGCCCTGTCCAGATAGCTTAGTTGGTTAGAGTGTTATCCTGACACACCAAGGTTGCAGGTTCCATCTTTGGTCAGGGCACATAAAAGAATTAACCAATGAATATATAAATAAGTGAATCAACAAACTGATGTTTCTCTCTCTCTCTCCCCCCTCTAAAATCAGTAAATAAAATTAAAAAACAATGTATACTTGTTTATTTTTAAAAAATTTTATTTAGGCTGTAGTTGTTAGCTCCCTATTATGGAAGATAAGGATGTGATCACATAACAGTTAAATATCTTCCACCTGAATATTTTCTACAAATCCTATTTTTAAAAATAGTTTTCTAATAAACCCATTCTTACTTTTCAGATTACTGGCTGGATATTGTAAGAAATAATAGCAATGAAAGCAGCAGACCATTTTATTTATTTGTAAATTAAGCCATTTTTGAAAGTCTACTGGTTGAGAGAAAACAAAACAAAACTGCACTGTAGGTAGGTTTCAGATATTCTCCATGCAGAGATACTCACACGAAGGACAAATGACAGCACTTGGAGTAAAATCTCTCAACTTTTATGCAAATATATATAAAATAAGTAATTATATTAGTTGATAATGAATAATGTAAGTATCATTATTAACTAAATTTTATCATACTTTGCTCAGATTTCCTTACTTTTTCACCTAATGCTCTTTTTCTGTTCCAAGATCTCATTTAGGATACCACATTATATTTCATTGTAATGTTTCATGAAGTTCTTCTGGGCTGTTAGGTACAGTGCTTCTGGGCTGGGAATACTGGTTAGGTATTTATTTTGTAAAATATCCTTCATTTAGAATTTTTCTAATGCTTTCACATGTTAGATAAGGATTAAAAAGTAGTAGGTAAAATGCTGTAACATTGTATCACATCAAGGGTATACACTATCAATGTTATTTATTAGCATTAAAATTCACCTTGATAACCTGAATAAGTAGCGCTTATCAGACTTCTCCACGGCAACGTTACTTTTCTTCTCCCTTCCATAATATATTGTTTGGAAGTGAGTCACTACATAATCCACATTTATACTGTGGGAATTTTGTCCCACTTCTTTTTTTTAATATTTTTAAAAAGATTTTATTTATTTACTTTTAGAGAGAGGAGAAGGGAGGGAGAAAGAGAGAGAGAAACATCAATGTTTGATTGCTTCTCATGTGGCCCCCACTGGAGACCTGGCCCACAACCCAGGCATGTGCCCTGACTGGGAATTGAACCAGCAACCCTTCGGTCCGCAGCCCACGCTCAATCCAGTGAGCTACACCAGCCAGATCCCATTTCTTGACGACAAAGTATATACATATATTGTTTGGAATTCTTCTGAATGGAAGATTTGTGTTTTTTCTCCATTTTGTTTATTCAACCATTTATTTATATCAATACAAACTCATAGATATTTATCTTTTGGGTTATAATTCACTACTACTTTATTTTACTGTTCAAATTGTTGCAGCAATGGCTCTTTCCATTGGTTGGTAATTATAAATAATACTGTTATAAACACTTGAGTTTAACTTTTTGTGTGGACATAGGTCTTAAAGTCAGGTGGATAAGTAGACAGGAGAGTAGTTGCTGGATAATATAACAAGCTACACTTACTTTTAAAGAAACTGCCAAATGTCTACACAGTGGCTGTACTATTTTGAATTTCCATCAGCAATGAATGAGAATTCCTGCTTCTCTGTATCCTGGCCAACACCTGGTATTGCCAATAATTTAAGAGGCCAACTTCCCTCATTGTTCTAATTGTAGGATGATAATTAATTACCTGTTTACTCTTGTTTAAAAACTGTATTTTAACATTAACTTTTCATCTTCTACTGCACCACCTTGGAAGGAATTGCTTTTTTTCAAGGAAATTTATGCAATGGATACGTTTGTTCTTTTATGAGCTGTCTATTTTTCTGGCTCACTGATTCTTTTTTTTTTCTTTTTAGCACTTATATTGTTTTCTTCTACTTTTAATGTTTTCTGTCTTCAAAATGAAAATTATTGCAGACAGAAAAGATGATGTTTCTGCTCTGAATATGTCCAAGAACCAAATCAAATACTCATCTTTTTAAATATCTAATTAATAGGGATATTTTTGTGTGAACATATGTGCTTTTTAGAATTTTACTAAGGTTTTTGTTATAGCTTAAAAGTCTGAAAAATTTTCCTACACTTTTTCAGAAGTTATATTAACTGTATAAAGTACAGATTCTTTTCATCTTATGCAAGTTATTCCTTACTCATTACTTGAATCTAAAGTCACCTGATATGCAAAACTGGCAATGATGCTACATGAAAGACAATTAAAGATCAATGTCATTCATAAGCAAAGTTGTAAACATTCTAAATAAAATACAGAGTATTGAGCAGTTATAAATAACTTTTTAGCAATGTTTCTTCCTAAGATTTGCAGATGAAAGAATCACTTAGGATAATTCAACACAATAATGGAAAAAAGAAGAAAAAACACATTTTTAAAAATAGATGCTGACAATACATTTGTTGTGTCAAGTCATTTATGCTATAGTTGTTGTTTTTTTAGCATATTAGGAAAAGACTTACTTAAACAGATAAATGGTACCTAGCAAACATACACAACAAACATTTACTTGATGTTACATGTCTAGAAATAATTTATTAGTCAGAATAAAAAACTTATTGGATGGCCAACACTAATCATCATTACACTGGAGTTTGGAGTTTCTCATTCAGAAAGCATTAAGTCCAAGTATTAAGATTAAACATCTTAAAAGGAAGAAATCTTTCCATTATTTTTTGAAGGTACATAGTGAATTTAGCAAATAAAAAATCATTAATGGACATATTTGTATAACTAATAAGATTTTAGCAAGTATGCTAGGTATAACAATAATATATAAAATATATGAAAATGCCATATTATAAATTGTACTGTATAATTAATTTACAGTTAATGTAAAATAAAATATACATTAAATTAAAAATAAAAATGTAAAATAAAAATATTTATGAAATAGTGTTGTAAATAAATCTTGGGTCAAAGAAGGGATATGAGCAGAAATGTCCATTACCAAAGATATAGAATCTATCAGTACTTCTAAATCTATATTATTTCTGCTCTATACTTACTCTATATGAAACTCTGTACTTACATATTCATAAGTGTTTGTTAAGGATCAGATACTTAGGTAGTATAGGAAATACAGAACGCGCCCACAAGAAAATTAAGAACATACAATTAATTTTGTATTGTGAAATTTCATCTGTCCTTCAAATTGACTAAGAGAAATAACATAAGAAGAGAACCTGTAGTAGATGTTGTATTATATAAGCCATATATAGAATGTATTTTATATTTTCATGTCAGAAAATATTTCATGGGAAATTTAATTTTAAGGCTTGACTCTGATAAATTCTGCTGTGAAGTTGAGCGCTGGACTTTGCAAGATTTAGATTATAGTTAACTTTGAGGAGAACCATTTCTGCACGGTGGTGGATTGGATATTTCTGTAAATCACCTATGGGCAACATCTTATTTTCTATATTTGGCTGCATTGGAAGCTAGAGGCTAGACCAGAATATTCTCATACCCGAGGTCAAAAAGAAAAGTGTGTGGTCAGGATTATCTTGACAGTCCTATCAGACTATTATCATTGATATTTAGCTAAGTTTTACTAAAAAAAAAGTGGGAGGCAAAGGGAGTTGGACAGTGAGCTTAAACTGGGGAACAATAGTCTGCTTCATAGGAAGCTACAACTTCACACCCCAGGGGATCATAGTATTTGCATCACGAGGATTAATACTCTTCTCTTGCTCCTTATGCTGTCAGATTGTTGGTGGCAGGGAGTGTAGAGGGAGGTGCTAGACCAAAGAGGCCTGCCAGTAGAACTGGGGGTGGGGCTATCAAAATATCACAAAAGCCTGGGAAGTTGATTGCTTTTCTTAACAAAGAGGCTCTCTTGTCTCTCTCTCCCTCTGTCACTCAGAGCCTGCACTTGCCCTGTATATTTGCGTTCATGCATTCTCTCTTGCTTGGGAGCGTGTGCCCATGTTGGCCTAGCAGTCACTAGGGCTTACAGCCAAGAGCATGGGTTCCAAAATAACTGAGCTTTAATATACAGCAGAGACTCTAGATACTGGCTTTTGTTTTGGCCTTCTGAAGATATGCTTGGACTTCTTCCATTGTGGGATGGAGGGAGATGGGACATTGGAAACCCAGGGAGCAGCTTCAATTTCAACCTAAATAAACCACACCATACCCAAATCTCCCTGGCATGGATCCTTGGAATGCTTTCTTGTGATCCCATGGAGAAGCCTGATTTCCACTGACGACAAGCCCATATGACACATAAATAAGCACATTCTGACATTATGTTGTTTGAGTTAAAGGCAACATCATGTTTCATCAAATCTAAGATTATCTCAGCCACAGAATCTATCATTATTCTATGTGTCACTCAGAATGAAGAAAAAAAGAAAATCAAGCAAAAATGTACACCATAGCCAATGAAATTATTACAATACCATCAATTGCAAAATATACACTGATTTCAGAGATATTGAAATTTAGGAAAATTGTTCCTTGATTTGATGAAGTACTGTAAATGTCCTCTTCAATACGTTGAAATACTTCTTTTTTGAATTAAACATACTGGCAAAGAAATCGATCAGTAAATAAGGAAATACTTCCAGGCCAGGCAGTAAGTAGAAAAATGGTACCGAATAGTAAATGCAGATCTCTTGAAGAGAATAGAGAAAAGAAAAAAACATTTTGTGTTAAAGAATAAACATATTTGAATCTTTCACTCTGTTTATATTAGTGCCTGCTTATGATTAATGTGCAGTATATACTTTAAAATTTAATTAATATAAACAATTTAATATAAAATCAATAAATGCTCACATTATGCAGCTTAATGTAAATATAGATGATTTATTTAAATGGTAGGCTTATTTGAAATTTTGATTTAAGGGTACTGGACAATGAGTAATTTGAGAAAAACAAGAAGATAGATATTTAAAAATTGGTGATGCTAAAAATGAGGCTTTTTAAAATCTCGATAGCAAAAACTGACACAATTATGAGGAGGCTCTTGTGTATGATAAAAAGCATTTTCTCTTTTCTCTAGGCTCAGCCAGTATTGTCTTAAAACTGAGGTGAATGAACTTTCTCTCTCTGTCTTCCTCCTGATTGCACATGTGGTCAGGATGAGATTTATCTGAATGGCATTAACAAATTCAATTCAAAAACAATGTGAACTTGAGTGGACCTCCGATGGGCATAGGTCTGTGATGTGGACAGGTGTTCATCTAGTAAGTAATGACTTCTGAGATTATAGGCAGAAACTACAATGTATTACTTCTTTGAAGGGTATTTTAAATACTAACATTATCCTTATTCACTCCTTTGATACTCGATTTGTCCCTTAGGTTTTAAGTAACTTGGTGACTGGGGCCTGTGGATTTCATGTTATTACTTTATAAGTCTTTAATAGAATTAACTGTGCCATAGGCATTATTCTAATATAAATTTTTGAGCAAATGCTAAAAGAACCTGCATATTAGGCATTAAAGCTCTTTCACATTTAACATTGTGTCTTCTGCTTACATCATTTTTAAAGTAAAATCACACAATTTATTTAAATGGATTTATACATAATAGTTTTAGGTGACATACCTTGTGCAAATGTTTACAAAGTTCATTGAAAGTGTGGCTTATTTAACTGAGAGAATTGCCCTTTTCGATTGTATATTTGAAATATCATGAAGGCTTTGCTGATAGCCATGCAACCAGCAGTCTTATGTCACTTATTTAGGACTTTTAGAAGGTTAGTCATGAAGAAATCTGAAATATATATGTGGAAATGTCTTAATAACTTTGAAAGAACCTGGGAACATCATATTATTTCACTCTGTTGGTAGAAAGAAGTTACACAAAAGATAACAGGGTAGTAGTATTTATTATTTCTAGCTTATCAGTAGAACAAATAAATGACCAAACAAGAATGTATTTGGAAAGAGAATCCATGATTTAATAGGTGCTTTTCTTTTTAAAGAGAAATTTTGCCTGGTAAGAAAAAAGAAACAAAAATCTATTGAATAAAGAAAAAGTGGAGTTACTACCTAGAAAGAAAATAGAGGATTATATTTCAAAAGAAGGAAATGAGAAAAATTGAAAATAGTACATGTGACCTCAAAAAATCTTACTTTAAAGTAAAAAATGTAGATAAAGTAGCAAGTAATGCTGAAATGTTTTCGAAATGGTAAATTCTGTCTATTGATAAATATTTATCATTAACATTTGATGAAAGAGGAAAATAATAGTGAAAGCTATGCTTTTTGAATGGTGTGTGTGTGCTTGTGTGTATATAAAAGAATATCCTAATTGACACTATATGATTTTATTACAGAAATTGTTATAGAGAATAATTTCAATATAGATTTCAAATAATTTTTAAGAAAGAATATGACTATGGGTTCCTAGCACTGATCTCTTACAGATGTACAGACGTGTGGCTCTGTTGAAAAGCAGCTCTGTAAACTCCAGAGCTAACAGTGAAATAGGAGGTGCCTCTTAAGGGCTAGATCATGACAAACATGGTAAAATTGGTTGGTGGCACAGAGAGAATCAGAAATTTGAATGTGAACATTCATTTCTTTATGGATTTTTTATAAAACAAAAATTCAGACGCAAAAATTCAGACACTGGTGAATGTTACAGGAGTAAGGTCAGGAAAGGAAGATTTAAAATTTTATTTTAGAGGGAAATGATATTTTAAGTGATTTAAACATTGATATTACTGTTTGCATGTTCAGAAGATCATTTAGAAGCAATGTAGAAATAGAATAGAGAAGACTTTGCAGAATCTATGACAGAAATGCCCTTATGTTTGCTATAACACTGTGTTTGGGAAATATTTTGTATGGTCATAAGAAATGCATTTCTTATTTAATGATTTTTGGATATATTTTTAGAATATTTTAGGGAAAATACTAGCAACACAGGCTTTTAAGGTGAATTTATAGAAAGTCTTTATGTATAATGAACACTTTTTTATGCTTTATTTTGTAAGATAAATCATGGGAAAGCCAAACAATCATAACTTTTTAACCTGTTATATCATTTTAAAATCTGCTTTCCTCCAAATATATGCTAGAAAAATTATAGGCCATTTTGAATGTGTTATATTTCTGGTTTTGAAACTCATCACCATCTTTGGAATCTTAAGATGGGGTGTTTTCACCGGACAAAATGAATCTAAATGGTTTGGAAAGCTTTACAGAGAAAGATAATACACCAGAAATATCACATTGTCCAGTTGACAGAATTCATAGAGAAATTTTCTACCTTAAGGCTCTGACAGGAGTTTCCAATTAGATGATTAGTTTTTTTGGCAATAATCTGCCTTCTAGACTTAAATTAGGGATAATATGAGAGGCTGACCACCTGGTGAAATTGAAAATAAAACTCATCCCCTTCTTTTAATATCCCCATATGTATTCTAAAAGATGTCTGTTTAACAATGGTTAAACTTTGTTACAAAACTAATATGTGACATTGATCCTAATTAGATGGCCTGCCTGGACTGCTGAGAGTGAGCTGAGGGCAGGGAATAAGAGGGCCCTCTGGGGAAGATGGGGCTAAGTCAATGGGAATGGAACCTGGGAATGGCTTGTGCTCCAAGCCACATCTCTTGGGGGATGGAGTTTGGAGGTGTGAGTGCTGAGAGCATGACTGGCAGCCAGGCAATACCTTCATGAACCACCCTGGGCCATGCAAAGGGCAATGAGTTTTGCAGTACTTCCACAGTACTGTGAGGCCATGCT
This sequence comes from Carollia perspicillata, assembly GCA_004027735.1. Classification (NCBI taxonomy): domain Eukaryota; kingdom Metazoa; phylum Chordata; class Mammalia; order Chiroptera; family Phyllostomidae; genus Carollia; species Carollia perspicillata. The sequence continues at coordinate 1,626 of PVKM010044238.1, read as the reverse complement.
GAACCAAGCTCGTGCCTTGCAGATGCTCTGCCCCCAGTGTGGAGGTATTGCTCCTGGCTGCAGATGCCCTGCCCCTCCTGCTGAGGCCACCTTTGCTGCAGCATGAGAGACCACTCTTGGTCCTGCCTGAGAGGCCATGTGGGGTTTCCAAGGGCCCTTTACTTATCAGCATTGAGTGTGCTGGCCTGCCCTCTCCAAGGGACATGTGACTTTCATCCTCACTTGGCCCATGGCCTCCAGGAAAGTCTTTTTCATTTTCTCTCTCTCTCTGTGTCTCTGTCTCTGTCTGTCTGTCTGTCTGTCTCTCTCACCTGGTGGAGCATTCACTAGTGCATTTGCATAATCTCTAGCCCAAGAACACAGGGCCTCGTGGCCCTAGAAGCTGCATGACTGATAGTGGCACCTGCTCCACATGCAGCCTCCAGGAGGGACCCTGAAGCAGGACAGCAGCTGGGAACTAGATAAGGTACCTGGATGACTACTTAGCAGCTGCTTTGGGATCCACATGACAGTACTTTAAAATGAGGCAGGAGTTCTGGGCACTGACTTTTGTTTTAGTCTTGCTGAGGACAGCTAGCTATTGTCTAGGTTTTGCGGAGAAGGTGAACTTTGAGATGTGGAGTCCCCTGTTTTTCCAGATTGTTTAGCAACTGAATGAAAACCTTTTTTCCTTTCTCACCAGCCTCTGCCTCTGGAGTTCGCCTTTTTGTGGCCCCATTTTTGTTTAGTAACAATATAAAACTTTAGAGTTTCCTCTTTCTCTACCCCTCTCTTTCTCTATATGTATGTGGAAGAAAGGCAAGAAAAGTTTTTTTATACCTACTAACATGGTATTTACTAAACAGTTAGGATTAAGCCCACCTGACCTTATTTATATTCTAATAAAATATTATTAGTGTATTGTTGAAAAGAACACATAAGCTTTCATTTTGGCATAGGACAAATGGATTTTTTCTTAGTTCTGCTATTCATGCTCATGAATTTGAGGACTTTACTTAACCTTCTGAGTTTCAGTTTTATTTTCTGTAAATTAGAAAATGCCACTATTATATAGGTTTGTTGTTAGGATTAATAGAATAATATCTGTGGCATACCGTAACAGTAAGTTGCATATAAGCCATGCATATGTCTTTTTTTTTCTGTTTTTCTATCTTATAGTGGTTAAAAACTACAATCACTAACTTTCACAGATTCTTTTACATCTAGATGTAGACATGTTAAAACTTCTGACTAGTAAGATGTAAGCCAAAGTCTCTAGAAAATGCCCATGGGAATGTTTCATTTATGAAAAAGGGTTAGCTTACCCTCTTTCAATTACAGCTAAAGGGTTCATTTTGTCCTTTCTGCCCGGAATACAGAAAAAAAATGCCTGTAATAGGCAGAATCATCTTGCAACCAGGAGAATGAAAGCTGTGTGCTAGAAATAGTGGGGCTAAAAGAGTAAAAAAATATCTTCCTAATTAACATATTTGAATGTTTGAACTAACCTTGGCTTCCTGCCTCTAGAATTCTTCTATGATGAAACAAAGCATTTCCTTATTTAAGACACTGTTAGTTTTCAGTCTGTTTGTTTTTGCTTGTGGGAAACATTCCTTGATTTTACAACATGTAAAGGGTCTAAGGATT
>PVKM010044237.1:0-12295 GCA_004027735.1 Carollia perspicillata | reverse complement strand
GTACTTAACCTTTTAAGTAAATCAGAAACTGGAAGGATGGTAACTTGATAGCAATATTTATTAAAAGTGCAGCCAGGGTAGAGAAGAACTCACACTCTCTCACCGGAATCATCTTTCTAACCTGTTAACCAGCTCATTTTATTCATTTTCGATTTTAAAGCATCAAACAGCTTCTCACTGAACACAGGAAGCATCCAACTCTCTAGCACAGCATCCGAAGCCCCCAGCTCCGGGCCCCTCCTCGCTGCCCGCCCTTACTGTCTATCGGCCTGCTGCCCCTCTGGACCAGCCCTCCCAACCCCTGGGGAGTCTCCTAAACCACTGTGCTATGTCATACATCCGCGGTTTATATTTGCCTAAGATGTCACTCAGCTTCCCATCCTGTTGGCATTAAAAAAAAAAACTACTTATTTCTCATACCTCAAGTCAGTTATAAACTTTATTGCCCTGATTCCCCTCATCCAAGTAGAACTGACTATTCCCTGATCTGTGACAGATAGGTAAGGATTTAGATAGATCTGGATATGAATATGGCTCTAGATATAGATATATTTCCTCTAACCACGTGTGCCAGAGCCTATGGAGCGCCGTTCTCATTTATACATCTGTCTTTCTTGGTTAGACTCTAAGCGCTGGGAGGACAGGAGACATGTCTTAATCCCCATGGTGTCCCCACCAGCTGGCACTTGCCTAGCACGAGTGTGCCATTATTATGCATGTTGGATGAAGAATGATATCAGCAAAAAATACTATACTCTGCCAGGTCTCCTGTTTCTGCACTCCCTTCCCATGCAAAAGGCAGGGCCAGAAGCCACACAGGAAAGCAATGCAGTGTTAACAGGACTTCTCCACATGGCGCAAAGAAAGTCAACCTGTGGTGCATCGCACGGGCAGTGGCACCTGGACCGGCTAGGATGATGACCTGGAATCACAGTGGGGGATGGGCCAGCGCTGCAGCCACAGAAGGCAGTTATCTGCGTGTCATCAGCTAACAAAGCCTTCGACAGGTGGCTCTCCACCTCTTTCCTTCACATCTTATCCTAACAAGGCCAGGCATCAAAGGTTCGCACCAACTTGGCTGGTAGGCATCTCTGTTTGGGGGTGCACCTGCCTGAGACGGAGCACTGGGTATGAGTGCCACAGCAACCACAGGGAGAAGAAGGGCCCCGATCTAGCACCTCTCTCCCTGGTGTTGTGACAGCTGGAGTTGTAGAGGGCACATGAGGATTCCAAGTGAACCCTCTGAACTCAGGGAAAAGAAGATATCCACCTATTCCTCTCACTCACATCAATGGTCTTTTTAACTTGGAATCCTGCCCATGTCACTTGCCTATTCCAAATTCCTCAATGGCTCCCTACAGGATAAAATCAAACTACCTTCAAACAGTTCAAAAGGCTTGTGATGGCCATGGCCAGGTAGCTCAGGTGGTTAGATCATTGTCACAATATGACAAGGTTTCAGGTTCAATCCCTGGTCAAGGCACAAATAAGAATCAACCGATGAATGCATAAATAAGTGGACCAACAAATTGATGTGTGTCTCTCTCTCCCCCTTTTTTCTCTCTCTAAAATCAATAAATACATTTTTTAAAAGGCCCATGATGGTCCCCTGGCCCCGGTCTACCTTTCCAGGCCCCCACTCTCCCAATACTTCAAATTCCATCCATACTGAATAACACATCCAAATGTTCTGTGCCTCTGTGCCTTAGCACATGCTGTTCCCTCTGCATGGAACATCCTTCTCTTTCTCCCTGTCTAAAACCTCCACTTTTCCTCCAGTTCTCAGCTCCATGTCTCCCAGACACATTTAACCAGGCCCTCCCCCAGCCTGCACTCTGCCTTACATCGTACGACAGCTGACACAGTACTACCTACGCATGGCATTGTATCAGTTTGGCGACAGAAAGTGGTCAGTCCTGTATTTTTCCTGGTTCCTGGTTCCATGACTTAGTGGTTATGTTTCTAGGGTAAGCCACTCAACCTCTCTGAGCTTCCGTTTCTTCTCTATAAAATGGTGCTAATAGCCACTGTCTTATGGAATAAGAAATGATACATGTAAGGCCTCGACTGGAAAATACAACATACTTCATAAATCTTCATTGAATATTTCACTGAACATTCACTGAGTGGTGAATGGCAGTTGTATCAGGTTCATGTTCCTTTAGGGTCCCTCTTCAGAAAGCTGGACATCTAGTTCAGCAGGCTCGTCATTAAGGGTCCCCTAGCATGCATGGGCTTTGGAGACCCACTCTGCACACCTTCATCCTCTCCAACCTCCTGCTCCAAGGAGCTGTGTGACCTGGCAAAGACCTCCGTAATGAGGTCCCTCCCTTCAAGGCAAAGGGAAAGGGCAGTACTGGGGGTGTGGGCAAGAATCTGTGAGGGAGAGAAGGAAGTCTTTGCTCAGTTGGGACCAGAGAACCCCTCTTCCCAGAGGAGAGGATATTGAGCTGGGCCTGGGAGGAAGAGGAATGGGAACTTGGCACTGAGAAGGGAGAAAGGCCTTCCCAGTAGAGGAAGCTGAGGCATGAAAGGGCTGTGCTTTCTAGAAAGGTGAGCAAGTCCCTAAGGTGAGAGCCCCACCGAGTGCTCATGGCTGCTTCATTTTGTTTCCCTGGAGAGCAAGCATGGAAGGCAGGTGGCGGGTAAAGCCAGAGAGACGGGTCATAGCAGGATCCCGAGTGCCCAGGCTGAGAAGTCTGGACTTTATCCTGTGAACATGGGGAGTCAGAGGCGGGTTTCAGGTCGAGGAAACCAACGTTGATTTGTGGAAGAAAATGGTGTTTATGAGGGGTATTGTGGAAGAGGGAGGCTGGGGTGGAGGAGGGGAGGCTGGTGACAAAGACCCCAGCCAGAAGCCCAAGGTAAAGAGAGGAAACTCTTCTAGCTAACAGTCATGATGGAAAGCACGTCTGAAATTCAGAAAACAGACCATTACTGTCTGAGCCTCCAAGCCTGCCCTGTCTGGGAAAAGGAAGAAGGCAGACTTGGGGAAATCCCGGAAGACGACTCACACCTTTCAGATATCTGGTTTGGGTGGTTTCTTCTGCTTTTAGGAACCGGTGTCTGGAGTACCTGCCTCTGTTTTATGGATGAGCATCACACCTCTACTACTGGACATGAGCACAGGCTTCTCGAAGTAGGCGAAATGAGGATGACCAGCTATCCCTGTGTGCCTGGCACTGTCCCGATTTCAGCATTGAAGGTCCTGAGCAAATCAGGACTCTTGGGCACTGACTGCTCCAACGTGCTGAGCTCCAGGGGCTCAGGGCAGGGCTCTGCTTGTCACGAAGCATTCAGCTAATTCTGCTCAACAAGATAAGCCTAAGATGGTGGACACTACACCATGGGAAGTGGCTGTGGATGGAAGGAAGGGAGGACAGTGACCTGGGACCTAATCCTCTGACGACCTCTCCTGACACTGATTCTCTTCAGAGTTCAGAACAAAGACGAGGCTCTTCGTTCCCAAACACATCGCCCCACAAGATGCGTTTTACCTCCCCCATAACCACAGAGCCCCTTGTGCCTGGCCACTTGGTCTGAGAAAGTCTTTGTGAGGGAAGAGAAAAGACTACCAGCACGGAGAGACCTGATGAGCAGATCCACACTCTCCAATGAGTGATACGAGGGCGCTGGAGTGTGGTGTCCCCTTATCCTACAAATCGTATCATTTTCAGGATCGATGTGTACACACTCACCACACACACACACACACACACACACACACACACACACACGATTTAAAATACCGCAGTTTGGAATCCAAAAAATATCAAAAAACGTTATTTTAACATTGAGTGCCTTATAGCAATATCAGGAGACAGTCTCACATCTGACAGGCTCCACAGAACTGCCTTCTGGCACCCCCTCTCCCGAGTAACAGGTTGTTTTGAGCCTCCACCAGACCATCGCCCCTGGCTTCGATTTTCCAATATAAACAGGTTACATTAAAATCTAATTAATATAGTCTTTAAAAAACACACATAATGCAAATAAGTCATTCCATAGCACCAGCAGCGGCACTAACGGACCACAAGGGATGCTCTCCACTCTTGCCCACACGCTCCGAGCCTCCCAGCATCTCCGCGGACACTTCCCAGAGTTGGGTCCCTGCCCACCGCCCAGAGCCCTGGTGACCGGACCACGCTTACCTTGGGGAGAAATGCCATCCTTGGCCTGTACTGCTGGCCTTGGTGTCGGATTGTCATCCTGGATCCTGGATGAATTCAGAACCAGAACACAAAAGGGAGAAAAGAGAACAATGCCGCAAGCGAAAGAGCCCGCGTGCTTCCCTCACGGCCTTAAGTCTAAGGGGAAATAGGGGGACCGGAGGGCGCGGGGTGGGGGCGGCAGCCGCCTGCAGCACCCCTATACTAGAGCTCGGCTCACGCCCCTGGGAAAGCCGCTGGAATCAGGGCCAGCCAATCAGCGAGCCGTGCCGCGGACTCATTAGCATGCGCTGTGCTTGAGCCCACCTGCCACTAGGGGGCGGTGTGTGACTCCACCGGGACCCAGCAAGAGCCTCAGGTGAGACGGCGAGTGGCAGAGAACAGAGCCTTTAAACCTGGGACCTAGTTATGCACAGAAATGAGACAGACAAGGCAGCCTCACTAACCAGCACGGTGGAAAATAGTTCTCCCAACTCTGCCACTAGCCAGCTGGGCAACCTTAGGCAAGTTCCTTAAAGTCCCTAGGTCTCAATTTCCTTATCTGAAAAGTAAAAAAGTGAGATAATACGCAATAGAAGGATTGTTATATTATTGAATGAGGAAATGTGTAATACGGTGCATGACCCTCAACAAATGTCTTGAAATGTGTAGAGGGAAAAATGATAAAGTGAATGGGTGAGATGTTACTTAATAAAAGAAAGAAGGGGAAGAAGAAGAAGCCAGCTGTAGTCCCTACTGGCCCAGCTGGCCTAATCAGGCACTTTCTATTTACTTCTGTGGTCCTTAGTGTTTTTATATCTAGACAATGACAGGGCTCCTAAGCAATCATCAGAACCCTTCATGTTTTGTCATACAAAGCACAAGTTGGAAGGCTATTGAATGCAGCAGAGAAAATGTTTAAGTTGAAAGAGAAAAAAGAGGGATTTGCCTCAGGAAGACACAGTCAACCCCTGTCCTGGTAAGCAGCAGCTCTTATCTATAGCCCTGGAGGTACTTACCGATAAGAATCTGACGAAAGCCTCAAACACTGTCTCTGGAAACATGGCTACATGTGTATGTGCACACCTACTCACGTATCGCTGACTCAAGTCTGCAAACATTTTTTCAGGGGTTTATGGCTGGTCTCCTTTGGAGCTTTTAATGGACTCCTGATTCAGACCACCTACTTCTAAAGGATCCTGGACTCTACAGGGGTCCATCACTGAGAAGTATGTTCCTGGCGTGAGCTGAGACCCAAGGAAAGTACTGGAATATCCTGACTGTTGTTGTTGTTTTTTTTCCATTGAGCATCTTTGGGGCCTAGCGTTATGTGGAACACACACTAGAATGTGCTGGAGCAGATGAACTATGAAGTTCCTTCCAGCTTCAACATTCCTTATTCTGTACACCCTAAGTAGGAAGGAGATGACGGCGTTCCTGACATCGAGGATGAGAAGACTAAAATTATTCAGGAGCAATGAGGGGCAAAAATACCAGGGACTTCCTTCTGCAATAGGATAGGAGAGGCCTCAGAACGCCTGCCACTTTTTCTTCTATCAGACCCTGCTCTCTAAGCAACCACATTGTGTGACACCCACCCTTTAGCTCACTGGACTAGGGATGCAGGATGTGTGACCCAATGGGCTGTCCCCAGCTAAGGATGTGGCCATGATGTAGATCTGAAAAGCTTAGATGAGCCTGTTAGAGTATTACCTTCGTAGACGTCAACTCGAGCCAGACATAGGAAAAGTCAGGGCCAGAGGAAGTGGAGGCCAAATGCAAGCTAAAGTTAAGAGGAAGCAGAAATGAAAGGTGAGTAGAAGCCAAACAGAAAAGAGAAGCAAGTAAAGGGGCCGGGAGCAGCAGTGTGGCCGTGATGGCTGCAGAGAGCTCCCTGGGTCTCACCTGGCTCTGTGCGTTCCTAAGGGCACAGGCTCTTTACGAATCCTCCCACATATTTTGAGTCTTTGTTTCTTGCAACCAAAAGGGTCAAACACGTAAAAGGGTAAAAGTTTAGTGACTGTGTCTTGAAAAAAAAGGATTTAATTTACCTTTTCATTTAAACAACTAACATCCTGAATGTCAGGCATTGTGCTAGAGTCAGGAATTCAGAGCAGACTATGACCCAGTTCCTGTCTCAAGAAGCTCACAGGTTAATGGGGAGAAGAACACTTTAACAACAAAAAAGTTATAAAAATGAAATCTATTTGTAATGGTGACCCAGTCAATGCAATACTAGACTTTATAGCAGGGCACCTTATCCCTGCTACGTAGAAGAGAAGATCAGGAAAACTTCCTGGAGGAGGAGTCTTGAAGATAGTGGGTTAACCAGGTGAAAAGGGATGAATGCAGGTACATCACAGAGAACAGTTCAAAAATGGACGTGGATGGAGACAAGGGTCAGCATGCTTTGAGGGTGGTGACAAGGAATTCATTAGGCGCCACTTCCCAGGAGGTTGGGGAGAGGGAGGTGGACGGGGTCAGACAGAGCGTGGTTGGCTTTGGTAGGGGTGGAGGATGTGGAGTTGGGTCGGGGATTGAATGGAAGGGGCACAGAGAACTGTCTGAGGTGACAAACACTGTGCATCTTGATGGGGGTGGTAGTCAGAGAGGTAGGTGTGTAAGTTCGTCAAAACTCATCCAACTGTATTCTTAACACAGTGCAGGTAAACTACACCCCCCAAAAAGACTGACCCACAAAGCAAGTATTATCTTGCAATATGACAAAGGGGCATAGTACAAAAACGAAATCCTCCTGTGACTCAGTCAGGTAAGCGGACATTCTGTCATCATTACCATCGTCACTCTAGTCACCAGTGTCCTCCTCATCAACCAAAGGGCATGATCCAGGGCCCAAACTGGGTTCATGCTGCCCTGGATACTATATGATGTGATCGACATGGACCTTGTCCCTTGTAGGATAAACGTCATCCGGGCACAATTATGTGCTCATCCACACAGCAGTGCCCTTTAAAACGCAGGTCTAAAGTCACCTCCACCGGAAAATGTCTTAAATCCCTGGTCAGCAATTTAGTTCAGTTCGCTGTGCTAAGCACTGAGGACATAAAGCTTAAAAAGACATGGGAGAGAGGGGGATCAACACCCTCTCATCCTCCCACTGCCTCCCATTGTTCAGTCCTGACCCGAAGCCAGCTGGCAGTGCAGCTGGGCGATGCGGTCTGTTAGGGTCAGCTCCCTGGAACCCAGAGCAGGGCAGAGGAGGCCAGAGGATTCTGAGTGAGAGGGACACGGTGGAGGGGAGGGTGTACGGACTGTGCAGAGACAGTACAGTGGGTTAAGTGTCTTTGACAGGCTAGATGCCCGGAGGAGAGTTCTCAGAGTGAACCTGTGTCCCGAGCACTTCGGGGCATCTCGGTGACTGCTCCTCCTGCCCCTGCACTTCGTCTCCCAGACTGGGACAGAAATCACGGCGAATCATGTCTCCCGAAGCCGCTGCCCCTACTCTACCCCATTTGCATTTGACATAATTCTGTCTTGTTTGAATTTGTTACATTTGTGTGTTACATTTGCATTTCTAAAAAAAATCATATAAAAGAAAAATAACACCTTAGATGTGTGCACATTGCTTCCTCACTCCTGCTAGTGAGGCAATATCTTACAAAAACATATCCTGGTAGGAAAACCAGAGGCCCTATTGCTACCCAGAGAGCACACAGGGCCAGCTGGACAGTGTGCCCCTGTGCACGTGCGGTCAGCCCCAGGTGAGCAGCAAAGCAAGTAGGGGTGGAGCACAGCTACCCTTGACCCTGTACTTTTACCTCCACAAAGAGGCTATTTTACACCTCTGGAAGCTGGCCACACCTCGTGGCCTGGCTGCGTGATCAGAAAGAGAGAGAGAGAGGGGGAGAGAGTTGGAACTTTTCCGGAAGGTTTCCTGCCTCTTCCATGTCCAGGAATTGTTCAAAGACTATTTTGGCCCATGGGGGCCACCAACTACAACACAAAGTACAGTCTTATAAAAACCTCATCCTTATCTTTTTTACCCTCCACTCAGAGGTGCTTTTTGCAAGCATTATCCGAGATAAACACCACCCTGTCCCTCTGCCCCAGCTCAGTGGGGTTCAATTCTCTCTACCTGTATCTGCTACTCTTTTGTCAAGAATGTTCTTATTTTTTATTATAGAAAATTTTGAGTAGTGCAGTTTTTTAAAATGACATTAGGCTTTTCTACAACTTGAATATGGTTTGGTATTTATTGTTTTATTTAAGACTTCATCTTTTAAAAGATTTTATTTAATTATTCTTAGAGAGAGGGGAAGGGAGAAAGAGAGGGAGAGAAACATCAACGTGTGGTTGCCTCTTGCAAACCCGGTACTAGGTACCTGGCCTGCAACCCAGGCGTGTGCTCTGACTGGGAATTGAACCAGCAACCCTTTGCTTCGCAGAGCAGCAATCAATGCACTAGGTCACACCAGCCAGGACAGATTTTATTTATTTTTTTAGAGAGAGAAGGACAGAGGGAGAAAGAGAGGAAGAAAAACATCAATGTGCAGATCGGCTGCCTCTCGCACACCCATAACCTGGGACCTGGCTGGCAACCCAGGCCTGTGACCTGACCAAGAATCAAAAAGGTGACCTGCTCTGCACAGGCCTGCGCTCAACCCCGTGAGCCAAAGTGGCCAGAACAAACTTCAAATAGGCTTTGGTTTTAAGACAGCGCTGGGGTTAAGGGGAAGTGCAAAAGCCTCAAGGCACAAGATGTGTGTTCCAGTCCCTGCCCTGTCTCTGACTGGATATGTGGCTTTTAAAAACAGCTTTACTGCAGTGTACTTGACATATACTCAGCTGCACGTATTTCGTGTGTGCAGTTTGGTAAATTCTGATACATGTATGCACTTGTGAAACTACACCCATGACCAAGACAGGGAGCATGTCCACTTCCCCCCAAAGCTTCCTTTGCCCTTTGTGACCCCTCCCCCTGCTGTCCCCAGGCAACCACCGATCTGCTGGTTCTGCCCCTTCCTTTCTCTCTTTACCTTTGGAAGACATCCCTTCTGGGTTCAAAGTTCAAGCCACTTTACAGATACCAAATGCAGTGTTGTGTAAAAAGTACACACCTCTAGGGAAGGAGGAATGTGGAGTGACTGCTAAAGAGTATGGAATTTCTTCTGGAGGTAATGAAAACATTCTGAAATTAGATCGTGGTGGTGGCCGCGCAACCTTATGGTATATTAAAACCACTGAATCATACACTGTAAAAGGGTGAATTTTATCACATGTGAATTATATATTAAGTTTTCTGAGTGCAAACTCAGAGAATTAATTTTTCCAAGGTATTGCTGTTACAGTCCTCCTCCCTTTCTCAAACGTCTTCAGTGGCCCGGAGTCACTCTGAAGGCAATGGTCATTTCTCCTGCCAGTCCCCAAGGGAGGAGATGGGTTTCAAGGAGGAAAAAGGGAGCAGTAATTCAGAAAGCCGCCGTAGGGTCTAGTCTATTGCTGGAACTCAACTACCCAGAGTATGAGAGCAAGTCCAGGGCTGGGAAGAAATGGAGTCTGTAATCCCAAGGAATCATGTGGTGATTTGGTAAGAAAATTGTTCTAGCTTCTATTTCCTTTTTGTTTAGCCTCTAGGATCTATTACATTTTCACTCACTGTTCCAGCTTTCTCTGCTATGTGTTTGAAAGTATTGAGTTTTGTTCAACAAGCCTTTATCAAGCACCGTTTCTGGGGTGGGAACCATAGGAAGCGCCCATGAAACAACGGTGCCTGTAGGCATGTGTTGAACTGATCTCAGCCTGTTAAGAGCCGATGTTGTGGCTGGACCAACCCTTGTGGTTCTTATTGCAAGATGCCCTTCAGCAGTAACAATCAGGAAACTGAAAAGGTGCAGGCTTATTACTTACAGGACCTGGAAATTACACAGTACACCTAGGGCTACACAGCAAGGTTTGTGGGGTGAGCAGGTAGAGGGGGGTCTGGGATTCCCAGAGAGGGGTCTGGGATTCTGTTCTCATTGGTGTCAAGGGTTGTGGGGCCTAGGGTTTCCCGGGAATCACTCTTCATTGGCGAATTTAAAACATAAGAGCCAGAACTGAAAGCACAGGAAGAGAAAACAAACAAGTAGCCCAATTGGTCAGTTACTGAAATTAACCAAGATCTCTCAAACAAAGGAACTCAGTGCTGGAGGCTGTCTGACTCTGTGGGTGGATCACTGGCTGACAAAGTGTTTATTGGGACAGCTGTCTTTGAAGTGGATGCTTTGGCAATCAAAGTTTAGGTTGGGCAGTTGCATTACTAAAAGAAGAAAAAAAGTCAGGATTTAAGCTACGAGGGCACTTCCAGGAGGGGAAAAATATAAAATATAATTCTGGGATTAATGTAGGTGATGACACTGGAGTACGTGGAAGGCAACAGGGAAAGTGAGGAAAAGAAAAGTGTTAGTTAAGATCCTGCTCAGAGGCATGGGGGTAGGAAATGGTAATACACACATATCAGGCATTATATTCCTGTTACATTCATTTACGGTAGTTCTCACTACAACCCTATGAGGCAGATGTCTATTATTAATATACCCATTGGACAAATGAGTAAATTGAGACTCAGAAAGGATAAACAGCAAGCTGAAGTTCATGCATTTAGGAAGCAGCAGAGCCAGGACCGGGACCAGGCAGCATGGCCTCCGACTTCATACCTCACCTTCCGGCTGTGCTGGGATATTCTGATGGGCCAGGCCATGTCATGTGAGAGCTAGCTGGCTTCCTACAGAAAAACCTTAGTGTTACCAATCAGAAGAAAAAGAAAACTGAATGTTGGATAAGCAGATTTAACAGTTGTCCATTGTACCATCATTTCAGAAATGCAGCTTGTCCTTTCTCTTGGATTTATTTGCTTGGGATAAATTTTCTCATGGGTCAGAGCCTAAACACATTCAGTGGTTTTTGATATACAATGGCAAGTAGTTTTTCAACAGCATTGCATATTTACAGTCATCTGCCCAGAATGAACTAACTTCACCACACCCTTATTTGTGTTGGATGCTGTTACGTTTTTTAAACCTGAACAATTCTAATTTTGCTAGATTTCTGTATTTATATTTGCATAATTTCCTTTTTCTTTTTTAGAGTGGAAGATCACAATAAAAGTTGGTTAACCTGAACCTCTGAATTAACAGATGAGCCACTTGGGGCTCTGCAGGTGAGGGGGAGGACAGGTGTACCCACTCTTCATTGCAGAACTGGGTGTGAAGACACAAGAGCAGTGGGGCCAAACCCAACCTAGGGTTCAAGTTCAAAAGATACATCCAATATAAAACCTGTTTTTAAACTGAGAGCCACTTGAGCAGTGTTACTGCATACAAGTTAGATTTCATGTCAATTAAAAAAAAATGCATGTGCACATCACGAATAAAAAACTGCTAGAAAACTGCTGAGGAGTTTTGGGGTGCCCTACCGTGTTCCTGTATGTTCATTTTTAAAAATCTTGATAAGGTCAATTTCTGACTCTTTGTTAGTAATGCTGCTACGTGCACGCAGGTATGAAAGGGTAAGAAAGTGTCCCGGGGACCTTTATCTGCGCCCTACCCTACAGGCCCAACAGCCGCCTTTTCCTCCCGCTGTGAAGTCAGGAGAGGTCTAGAACACAGAGGTGCGGATCCCTCCAAACTCCTAGAGAGGAAACGCGGGTTCCTTGGGGGCCAACTTCCGCCGGTGGCCCACTTCCGGCTCTGCCCCACTCTCCCCCGTTCATTAGTTTCACAGGTGAGTGCTGGCGGCTCGGCCGGTTTATTCCACACGCACGCTCTGGGCTCCTGGGGGTCGTGCGGCGGCGGCGTGGACCCCGGAAGTCAGGCCCGGAGTCCTGGGCGGTGCCTGCTCCGCGGACCTACGTGCAGCGGATTTGGGGGGCGGGGAGGAAGGATTCGTGGAGAGGCCACCTTGAAACCTGGGACCGGGGCCCCTTTCCCTCAAAGTGGCGCCGCGGAATCGGCCCCTCGGGTACCCAGAGCCATGGACTTGTTACCTTTTTATAACTACTCGAGGCCAACTGGCTCGTAGAAAGTAATGGTGATTCCCCAATTTAAAAATAGGGTCTGTTTTGGGTCTGTACCTGAAAGAACGACCCACTTGCCCATTTAAAAAGGTAACTAAACAGATGTACCTTAGTATTGAATTGTGGCCCGATA
>PVKM010044236.1:0-12295 GCA_004027735.1 Carollia perspicillata | reverse complement strand
TGCACCCCCAGACACACAGCGGCCTGATGAAGAGACTGACAGTTTCACTTGACTCTCAGATGCTGCATTTTGGGTATTCCTTAGGCTAATATTTGAATTGTCCACATTCACGGGAGGGATAATAAGGCTTTCGGAAGTCCTTTCTTTTTCCTGTCATGTGCTGCCCAGCTGCAGAAAAGGAAAAGGCATATTTTGGAATCAAAAGAGAAAAGCAGCATCTGGTCGGAAAGATCTGCTAACTCTGAAGGATTGAATACTTCTGTTCTGAAAGTCTTTCTGCTGTTTATAGGGAGAGAAAAATGCCCCCCTAGAATGACTTTCCATGGAGAAATAAGGAAGATTCATATCACATGAAGTTATAAAGCGCAGATAAAACAAATCTCTGAGGCATAAAACTTCTGCTGAAGCTTCATGAAGACATGGTGCCCTAGACACCAGAGTGAAGATGGACGGCAAACGTGTCCTCTAAACAGGCATTCCACAGATTTCTCTGCGTGTTGCCCTAGGCACAGACCGGAGTTGTGTTCGCTTATTCAACATGTTTTTGCTAAACATCCCAGGGAACCAGGCTTTCCTTCCCCGCCCACACCCCACCTTGTGTACAAGAGCCCTTAAAAACGTGTACACATGCACATACACACACTGAAGCCTGTCGTCTAATTCGAGTTCCACTGTTGCTAAAGAAGTTCTGAAAGCAAATCATACCTACCTTCAAACAAATAAAGAACACACACAAGGGTTACCATTTTCTCTGTACCTGAAAATGGCAGAATACAAGGACCTGCTGTCACTGCGCACACGCAGTCCTTAAGGCACCACCTGCTCTGGGAAGGACCACCTCTGCTCCGTGAAGCAGGTTGCCCCTTGCACTGCGGGCAGTTCTGACTTTGGTCATTTCAGTCAGGTGTCTTCCTTCCTGCTCTAGGCTCAGGAATGCACATGTGCCCAAGATACCTTTAAACTGAGACACTTTTAAAGTGAGATAGTTTTCAAGTATCTTTAAAAGATACTTTTAACCTGGGACAGCTTTTTTTGTCTGGGAGCAGCGTGGCTACCCAAAATGGCTAGCATTCTTGGAAGGGTTTAGCCAAATCCAAAAACAGAGTCTTACCAAAGATTATTTTCATCACCGCAAATGCATCCCTGATTTCTTGCTCATAACCACTGGTGCAAGCTGCCAAAAACTGTTTCTTACACCAGGGACTGCCTGTCCTCCTACAGCCTGCACAGCACGGCACACCCTCAAGTTCACTGTCTTGCCCCGGCCACAGGATAAAGTCTGTTTATCTTCTTCCTAAGAAACAAACAGGGCAAGAAAACTTGCATCAATCAATATTCAATCTCCCTTCAAAATCCATTTCCTTGTAATTTTTTAAATGTTCGATTCACCATCTTTTTCTTGCAACAATAACATGAAATCCCAGTGCAGGATATCTGAGGGCCTCTCTTCATTCAAATAAAAACATTTCCACCGAATGAAGCACCTTGAAATAATTCAGTGCTAAACAAGAAAAAACCCCTGATCAGAGTCGACTTGCTTCTGTTTCCCCACGTGTCTGCAGCTGACAGCAGAGATTGGCATGAGTGAACCGATGCTACATTAGCTCCTTCTGGCTTTGTCCGGAAGTTGGCTTGGATTTTGTTAATGCTGAAATTTGCAGCCGATTTCAACTGGACTCTGTTTCTCATTAATTGACACTTATGTTTCAATGGGGAGATGTTTCAGCATTAGTTTCTGAGCTCGCTCAAGCAGGAGCCAAAAGCTGATCAAAATCTTCCTCTTAAAAACATTTCCAACATCTTTTTGAAGGGCTAGATGTCTTAATTCCACTTAGTAACATTGGTTCCCCCCAAATACTTCCACTTCAATATGCAGAGTCCAAGAGGGAAATGGAAGATGGAAGTTTCAAGCAGCCAGGAAGCCGAGATTGCCTTCCTTTGAAGGGGCACCTCACCGTGCCCAGCCGTCATCCCAGGAATCTGCTGGAGCAACACAGTGAGACCAGAAACCATGACTTGTTCATGTGTTCCTTGTAGAAAGAACTTGCGAGTGAACAGGATTAAATTTCTATTTTAAGTGCATAATGCTGCATGTACACTTCCTCAAGATAGTGACTGATTACGATGCACCTATGTCCTGTACTTTGTGTACATGGTATATTCTACGTGAATAGATACTCTTTCAAGTGATTTTAAGTTGTATCATGTTATTTGAGACTCGGGGATATTTACATTTATTCCTTGATGGAAATCCTATTTTCAACCTCACCCCCCCACCAAAAAAAAAAGTTACCATTCTCATTTTAGTAATATTGATATTCTTTGTTAAAGCAAAATGCTTTTTTTCCTCTTTTGGGGAATGTTTTGTTGGTTGGCTGGCTTTTGGGAAGTTGTTTTATTGGGGCTTTGAATAACTTTCAGAAGCCCAAATTTTTTAACCATCAAGTTCAAAGCATGTAATTGATTCTGTGTATCAGGAAGCCTTTTTTTCTTTGTTTGTTTTTTGTTAACTCAATTACCCAGTGTGCTAAAGAAATGGCAGAGCTAGAGGAATTAGAGTCAAATATAAAGCCACAAAGCTTAGGAAATGTTTACTTGACTCCTGATAATGAGGACCTGGAGCAGAGGATAGAAGAATCCCTCTAAATTTGTTACAAGCCTCTGCCTTACCCTACCAATTATAGTGCTTTCACGTGCTCCTCTTTTTCTCATCCTTTCCCTATTTCTTGTTTCCCTATTTACTGGACATCACCACCTCAGAGGGCTTCAGCACCCCCTTCTCATACTCCAGGGTCACAACCAGCCATTAAACCAGGATCTCTCCATTCCAATGCAAGTAATCACACTCATTAAAACAAAGGGAGATCACTGTAAAAGAAACACCAGCCCTGCCTGGTGTAGCTCAGTGGATTGAGAGCAGGCCTGCAAACCAAACAACTGCAGTTCGATTCCCAGTCAGGGCACATACCTGGGTTGCAGGCCAGTTGCCAGCAGGGGGCGCACAAGAGGCAACCACACATTGATATTTCTCTCCCTCTATCCTTCCCTTCCCCTCTAAAGATAAATAAATAGAATCTTAAGAAAAAAAATTTTTAAGAAATACCAGAAGATCCATCTTCCAAATGAGGACCAAACTTCCAGTAAACTGTTTTGCTAGTAGAAAATGTCAACAGAAAATAAAATTTGCAGAATTTGCTAGAGAATGATTTAAAAGTTACTTCTTAATAATTTAATGTTTTGAAGAAACCCAAAAAGGATAAGGTGCACATTAGTTCTAAGAAAACATCTCCTGAATGAAGAAGACAAGCAGTCCTTGGAAAACTTCATGAAATACAATTTGTTTTACCGATACTACATTATTTTCAATGAGATATATAGTTCATTTGTTATCTCAGGAACATTATTTTATTAAGTTAAAGATGTAATTAATTGGAGGAGTTCATTGGATCACTCAGCAGAATTTGGTACTTTCCTGGTGCCTCATTCATTTCCTAACCAATAGAAGAAGGGAAACAGAATTCAACCAATGGAGCTAATAAACCCAGAAGTAGAATGAACTCTGAGACACTATATTCTTCATTTAAAAGTGCTCTCATAGTGGGGAAATCCAACTTCTCCTTACCTTTTGTTAACTGCAGAAATGAACATATTTCCAAGAGTAATGAGTTGCCGAGAGTTAGTTTTATCCAGAGCTCCCCTCAAAGGCACTGAAGATCATTCTCCTGCACCCCGAGTCAACCTTACCTGGGAAACGAGGCACGAGCACACCACCTTCATCTCCACAGCCGTCTGTTTGAATTTCCCTTTGAGGCTCAGCTCCTTTTCGCTCTCAGTCTCTTCTGAAGTAAGCTTTGATTTGAGCTACAGCAAAACATTGCCTTCCTAGAGGTTATGCAGGAAACCAGAGAAGAGTAGTGATCTCCGTAAAACAACCCAAGTCTGCACTGAGCCAGGTCCAGAAGGAACTGCAAACCTGCTCATCAATGGTGAGAGCAAGGCTGATATCAGTAAATTCAAAGACTTCTCCAGGCAGGATTGACTTGGATTGACAAAGAGCCGTCGTGCTCCCATGGAGAGAGTTGGGTTCCAGGTCAGGGAAATCTGGCCTGTGCTGTCCATCAGCTGTCTGCTCTGGGGCTAGTTACCTGACCTTTCTGAGCTTTGGTTTCATCATCTGGAGAATGGCAATAACAATGCCTAAGAGTGTAGTTGACACAAGAATTACAAAGCATTAATATCAAGAGCTCTGCTTATAGTCAGATATCCATAGAAGGTAGCATCATCTATAACTTTTTTTCCAAACACAGTGCCTTGCACAAAATTAGAGTTAATAAATGTTTGTAGAAGTGAGGGAAGTAAGAGAGAGAAGGGGGGAGGAGAAATAAAAGGGGAAGAGAGAAATTTGAAACGATTCAAGTTTAGCACCAACAGACATAGTCTCCTCCTTTTAATTAATACCTTTTTGATTATAATATGTATTTCCTGTAGAAGTGTTTTGAGAACCATGGACTAGGTACAGCCCATAGACCATGCCCATCAGGGTCCCCTGGGTGCCATGAGCTTTGCTGCCTGGTACAGCAGTTGTGGTCGCCTTGCCTCTTACAGCTGCACATCACTACCTGGTCTCTGTTATTCCAGACCCCTCTCTCGTCCGCTGACACCAAGAAGCCCAGTTTCAAGGCGGTTTCTCCTGCCACCGACTTCCATCTACAAAGGACAGCCACTGTGCAGCTTTCCTACAATGCAGGCACCCCTCAGCGGTGCATTCCTTATATCGCTTTATCAAAGGGCATGTGCACCGAATCTGCCAGATGACCATAGCCAGCTGGCCGTTCTCTGGTCTCATGTAATAAACCTATTCTAGAAGACCCACCTTTCTGAGCCTTTTGTCCTCAAATACTCTTCCAGGACAGTTCTGGCATCTTCTATTCATTAATGCAAGCCTCCATTTTCCCCAAGTTTTAATGAGTTATCCAATAGAGTATAGGGACTAGATCCAGGTGTTCTTATGAGGATATGAAATCCTGAGCATGGGACAATGTCCCCATGCGATTGAACTCTTATCCAGTCTCATACTCTGACACCCTCCCACCCCAGTCTGACACCCTCAGATCCTCTCCCAAGTTCATTCTACTGATCACTGTGTACACTAGTCAAGTGGCGAGGCAGCTTCAGTAGAGAATCTCAGTCCTCCCATCACTGGGCAGGTCCTTCCCCAGCCAGGGCTTCCTGCGACTTGACCCCAATTATCCAAGTACAATCAATGGGGGTTGTGGGTGGTGTTTGAGGAGTACAAGTATTACCTTGGAAAGCGTCCTCCGGGGATGAGTCCTCAGCCAGGTCTCCAAGCACGGGGGGCTGATCTCTGGCAAGGTAAAGTGGGCCCTTCTGCAAGGGAAACTCAGCCTCATCCACTAATTGTCCCTGTTCCAGGCCTCTGTGCCCCACTCCTTCCCTAGGAGGCCCTTGACTTAAGTATAGGAGAGGAGATGGCTAGTGTGGTGGGCCCAGCCTTCTTAATAATTCAGTGGCTCTCCCAATTAGGCCTGATCTCTAGCTTCAGGAGAAAAGAATGTCTTCAAATTCAGCTTTCATACCATGCCCTGAGTGCTTTGATTGCACTTTCCAACCAACTAATCTCACAGTCCTGGTAGCTACCATTATTCCACACCTCTCAAATGGCATCACACTGTGTTAGCCAGTACCTACTTCTCCATGGTATCCCCTCCCAATCCATCATAGTAATTGTGACGCTACAATGTGCCTCATTGCTCCTGTGGCCCACAGCACTGCCAGGGGCAGACAGCCTCACTACGCTTCCCAAAACATAGCTATGCTGGATTTCATTCCTTTGCCCCTTAGACCCCCTCTCCACCCTTCTGCAACCTGCTTCCCAGGAGGCCAACATTTGTGGACAGAGTCAATGGGCTCCCTCGCTCTCTGCCTTCCCCTTGGATTCAGTAGAAGATCCAGGCAGGGGAACAGAGTGACGCTGGGGTATTGCCAGCTTCCCTCCCCATCAGGCCTCAGTGTGGTGTTGGCCGCATCTTCCTACGCACCTCTCTCCTACAAGGCTCTTCGGGGTCTGATGCTCACATCCTCTTCTTGTTCCATCGGCCTAGGGCTGCCCATTGCTCCTAAACAAGTGTTCAGATGTGTTTCACAGCCCTTGTTGGTTTCCCTCATCTCCAGATCCACACTAAAGGTTAGGCTGGGTTTTGCTCGTGGTCTTTGTTCCCAGACGTCCACCTCAGCTCCCAGTCCTTGACGATCAATCCCAATTATGCTTTACGTTTTCACGGGAACTGATTAGTCCGTCACTCAAGGAGGACTCCTAGCCCCCAGCTGTGATGGGCCGGGGGTAGGAACACAGGTAGGAATACTCTGGGGGCTCGTGGTACCCAGCCAGCTCTCTGTGCGCCTTACTAAACATGACATCCTAGTTAACGTGTAAGTGAAAATAACCTTGTGGTTCATTTTTAAGAAAGCTTGTTATTGTTATTCCAAGTGTATTAAATAAGACCATTGCAGAAAGTTTTCATGAATTCAAAAGACATGCTTTATTGGCATTAATAAGATTCTCCTGGCATACTATGGAAAAGGAACAAGGGTAATTTCAATCCCCAAAATGTCAGAATTACAGACACTTGCATAGCATTAGAGTTTGTTTGCTTTTTAAAGTCACAGAGAATCAGCTGCGGTGAGGTTTTCCAGAGGGCAAAAGCTACACGACCACAGACTTCCACCTAAGCCAGCAATGCAGTTTTACCCCTTACAAGCTGTAAAGTTTCTGAGTTTAAAAAATTACAACTGCAATTTAAAATATGCTAAATGGGAAATGCCATTTGTGACTCATCCTTTTGGGCATCGCTTTGGGAGAAATCACATGAGTCCACAAACACGAGTTTAATTTTGTAAGTTTCTAAGTGTAAATGATAGCTAGCTATAATTACAGTTTTGGTGAGATTTTTATTTAAGAGGGACCTCTTTGTTAAGGACCTTAAGGGGACTTGGGGAATTCACTTAGAAAAAGGATCACCCAAATCCAGACTCCTTTCAATTCGAGCTACTATTTCCCTACCTTGAAAAAATCTGAATGGTCTCTTGTGCACATAATTGCTCAGTTTAAAGGAGAGGGGAGGCTTTCTCTAAGGAAGCTTGCAGTGAGATTTGGGGTGGGGCATGAGGATGAAACATGGATTTTACTGACTTCTAGTCCTTTGGTCATAAATCTAGTGGGAGGCCAGTCATTAAGGAGGACATGAGAATTTAAAAACTTTCTAGCCCCATGCCTAATTAATTATACCCAAATGCATTTAAACCATTGGCATATTATAAATCCAAATTGGAGGATGACAGTGTTATTCAAATTATGTTCTGAGCTTCAAGGTAAAGAAAAATTAAATTTGCAGGTTTGTGAACTAGAGAATTATTTTAGTGAAGGTACAAATATTGTTTTGCATCATTAGCCTACGTGCGCTGCCTCTGTCTTGTGCCTGAGCTAGACCTAAGGGAGACAGGTAACCTCCTCCAAATTAAAGTCCTTGAATCCAGGGGTAATAGCTGCTTGTGCTGCCCATGCCGGTGGGTCTGTGAGGCTCACGGCTGTCATCTGTGTTCTTCAGATGGTCTCACACTCAGTGGTGGCCGTGGAGCAAGCCCCGCAGTCACAGCGGACAGCCACGGGGTAGGTGTAGAAAGGATCGACTCCGGGGGCACAGTTGGGCAGCTTGACGGTCACCTGTTTGGTCTCGTTGTAGGTACAAACTCGATGGTGGGCTTCAATGTAGGGGGGCTCCAGAATGGGCTTCTGTTCCCACAGGTAGAAAATAGGAAACCCATTAGAACAATGATTTTCAACTGGGGTGCTGCAAGAGTCTTTAAAACATGCACTACCTGACTATTTAGTCAGGGGCACTGACCTCTTTTCCCTTAGATTATCAAATAAAAAAACAACAGCCAACACAGCAGTAGCCGCCCAGTGTGAATGAGTCAGAATCATACCATCTTTCTTTGTCAGATCAGCAAAAAAAAATACTTTTTGGTGCACTGCAGAATTTTAGTAGTTTATGTGTACCACGAGATGAAAAAGGGTGAAAATTGCTGCAGTAAAACATACTATCCGCCTTCATTTTCTTGGTACCATTTATTGCTATCAGTAATCAATTTGTATTCCATTTGTTTACTTGTTCATCTGTCTCCTCCTAGTAAACAAGCAAACTCCTGACATCTGTTTCTCATCTGCGAAACATAGTATCCACCTCAGAGCATTCTTGTGGAGATAAGGTGAGATGATCTATGTGATGCACCAGGCCTTACACGGACTAAGTGTTCAGTGAATGTAATCTATTGTTCTTATCAGAGCAAATTAAGAAATATGGGTGCGCTGACTGGTGCGGCTCAGTGGATTAAGCACCAGCCTGCAAACCGAAGGGTTACCGGTTCGATTCCCAGTCAGAGCACATGCCTGGGTTGCAGGCCACACGCCCAATGCGGGGTACTCAAGAGGCAACCACACATTGCTGTTTCTCTCCCTCTCTCCCTTCCTTCCCCTCTCTACAAATAAATAAATAAAATCTTTTTAAAAACTAAAAAATAAATAAAGAATATGTGTAACAGAAGTCCAGGATGAAGTTCTTCAGTGAAAGGACTGTGCAGAAAAGCTGAATTTAACCTCAATTGCTTTCTCCTGCTTCTACGGTAGTATTTCACCCTTCCTCATTTTGCTTTATGTCCTTTTTCCTCAGTAATCTGGAATCCTAGGCAGGGTTGCCTGATAAAGTACAGGATACCCAGTCATATTTGAATTTCAAATGACTGACAAATTCTTTTAGTGTAAGTCTGTTGCAAATGTTGTGTGGGACAGACTTATAAAAAAAATTGTTTACCTGATATTCAAGTTTAATGCACCATGGTTTTGTTCTGTTTGGCGGTTTTTTTGTTTGTTTTGTTTTGTTTTATTTTTTGCTAAACCAGGCAACCCTGAACCTAGGCTGTGAGTAATGCTTACTTTCAGCAACAGTTCGACCTTCAAAGTAAATGCAGCCACTTTCTCACCATGAGCACCCTATATTCAGACACACTCCCCAGTTAAGTGACCAAAAAGAAGTGCTTTATATCTCAGAAACTTCCAGACTGCTAGGGAAATTAATCACATTCTTTTATTTATTTTCTATAAGTAACCTCCCTTTTCATAGCACAATAAAGCCATAAATAAAAGCCAGCTAACATTAAGGAGAATCTCACTGTCTAATGGTCTTGGGGCTTGCATTTCTCCAATGAGAACATAACTCCTGACCTCCCGTGGGTGACCGTGATCCAATTAAAGACATTCATCAATTAATAAGGGAAAGACAAGATGGAATTGGGGGAAATGGTGGGGTGACACGTGGGCCCAGAAAGAGCCCCAAATAGCCCCAGAAATGAACTTGGAGCAGAGGGAGGCACCGGCAGGCCACGCCCCGAATGTGAAAAGGCGTCCACATTCCCTGAGTATGTCTGATGTCAAGTCACGACCGCAGTATCTTTAGCAACTAAATTTCCATTCGGCTACTAGGCCTCAAGCCCTTGATGGTGCAAAAATAAAGCTAACTTGGTGGAGCAGTTTCATTTAATTTGGAAGTTTCCTCGCCACAACTCGGTGACTTCGTGGGGCTATAGTTTTATCTAAGCGATAGCAGACCGCTCTCTGAGTCCCTGAACAGGAAGACATCTTTCCCAACGACAGTGACCTCTCATGGTGCTCAAGGGCTTCTAAGCTGGCGCTGATTAGGCTAGAGGATAAACACCATACTCCAGGTAGAGGTCAAGCCTATATAATTCACCAGGTGTTTATGATTGCCTGGTTCAGGCACGACTTTGACAAGAGCTGTAAAAGTTGCAAGAATTAATCTCTGCCCTCAAAAAACTTAAAATTTGGAGTTGTAGAGTGGACAAGGAAGTAAGAGACAAGGTAGGGTAGAGTCATGGGCTGACCATGGAGTCAGAAAACACTGGGAAAGGAGTCAGTTCTGGAGACAGGCACCAACGCATAAATTTGATCATGACAGATGGAAGTGAGAAAGGATACAAAAAAAAACAAAACTGAGATTTCGTGAAGAGTGTTGAATAAAACTTTTAAAAAATCAATCGGACAAGGACAGAGCTCAGAATACGTATAGTCGCTGAGGAAAGAGGCAGATGTCATATTGCTAACGACTTGACAGTCAGTTATTGAATCTGCAGTCATGGCTGGTCGTTAAAGATTTTTGAGCCCGAGGACCAGATCAGAGCTGGTACTTCATTAGTAACCAATTAAGGGCCCAGTGGGAAGAGTCAACGGTCACTCTGTTGTGTTTCGATGGGGTGCTGAATGGCCCTCTCTCTTCTCACCCAGCAAACACATCTTCACCACAGCCCTATAGGGTTCTTTGAGATTTTTATCCCCAGTTTAAATGCAATGTCTCTGAAAAGGCTGAATGTAATTCAATATAAAGGGACTTAAGGGATCTGTCAGTGATAAACCCTGAGGCTCCCAGAAATTTGGGGGGGAGGGTACGGGCTGTGGGAGCAGCATGGAAGGAGCGGCTGAGGATGCCCCTCACCGGCTGTGCAGCTCAGGGCCTCTCTCAGGGCTCTATCACAGGAGGAAGAACACAGGGAAGAGTTTGGGTTCCGGGCTTGAACCAAGAATTATTCCTGCCTTCCCACTGTGGGAATAAACATGACTCTGCAGTCACTTACCCCTTGGATTCCTCCATGTCATCTGTAAAATGGATAGAATAATAGCTCATCTTGACTCCCAGAGTTGATTTCCAAATACACAGACACCATCCAAGTAAAATTATTACTTTTGTCAATGCATTGTTAGAGGGGCAAGGTCATGTTTCTTTCAGATTTTTTTGGAGTGTGACAAATAATTGTTATTTTTAAAAAGTCCACAGGAAAAGAGAGATGCCCCAGCTTTACCTCATTTCATCAAAAAAGTGAACACTTAGGCATCAGGCCAAGCGGCAGGCCCTGGAGGCCCTGCCACCAGGGCCTGTCTTAGACTCACCTCCCAGGTTTCACAGCGGCCCCAGCAGGCATCAGTGGTGATGCGAAGGCCCCTGCAGCCTGGCTTCTTGGCCAGGAAGGTAAACTCCCTCACAGCACAGCCCACAAAGGTGCGCAGGCTCCCGCTGGAGGTGCTGAGAACACAGCAGCAGCCAGCCAGGAGGAGGAGGGCCATGGGGCCAAGGAGAAGGTATGCCAGCTTCATGCTCTTCCTCTGGGGAGGGAAAGCAAAGAGAGCTGATGAACAGATCCAGCTGCCCTCCAAGGGGCAGCCAACACGGTTGTTATCAAAGGGACCTTGCTCTTAGCATTTCAGAACAAATAAGCCAAGAAATTGCAGATGCCCATAAGCTCCAACACAGGTGCCAAAAATTTTCTCTAAGTGACTCCAGTATGGATTCCATGACCCCACTGTGCTCACTGGACACCTAACCCGCCACAGGCATCCCCAGGCTTTTCCTCATTTTGGCCCAACTGCTGGATGTGGCCTGGGTGTTTAAAAAGCATGCTCCGATGGTCTCTTCAAAATGAACACAAAATACAAGTCACATCAAAAGTAATGCATCTCCTAATAGAATAATACATGAATACACACAAATTATTTTTACTCAGATCCACTGTATTTGGTGCCACATTACATGTTTGCTCAAAATTACACTTTCAGAGTCGTAGGTGGGGAATTAGGGTGTGGAGTCGGGTAAATAATAATTGTATGCCCATCTGTATTGTTACTAACCCAACCCTCCACAAAGCATGGATATGCACAAGATATCAGACCTGGCACCTGACTCGGTGGCCATCTGTAAAAATATGTTCTAGTCACTATAAAATGCCTCTGCTCTCTGCCTCTGCCATCATGGCACCTACTTGGGATTCAATTTAAATCCAAATGATGGAAAACACGAGAGGTGTAAAAGACATGATCCCAACCTCCTGTTAAATCTATCCTCTCTGGGTCCCGGTCATATCCTGTGCTTTTTTGGAAGCCAGAATCAATCCGTTCATGCTCAACCCACTAAACAGAACATACCTAGATGTTAAAGTGACAGTGGACATTGCATCTATGGAACACCCTCAACACATTTTTGCCTTAAAAAGCTGCAAAGTTATTTATTTCTGAATTTGATCTCCCAGGCCCTACATCCAATCTGTCACCTTACCAGGGCTCTTTGGACTTCCGCTCAGGAAGAGTGAAGTCACCGTTGCAAAGGCACACTTACCTGATCTTGCTGGAGCTAACTCTTCTCTTGGAGCTCACCCC
>PVKM010044235.1:0-12291 GCA_004027735.1 Carollia perspicillata | reverse complement strand
CCTGAGGGTATGGTGGGGTGGTTGGCGAATTGAGGGGGTAGTGGTGGATTTCAGCTCCAGAGTGGAACCTAGAGAAGCTACAGGGAGGTTCTATCACGTGGGTTGATCCTTAGAAGGTAGATTTTTCAAAAACTGCAGGGTGTGACCTTTCCGTCTCAAAAAGCTTGAACTCCCTATAAGGTGCCGTCTGTTCTGGGCTCTGGGAGAGCGCTTTCTGCTTTCGAAGTTTCTCTTTCTCTTCATTCCTCGTGGCCTCTTCTCATCTTCCAGGACTAGGTAGACTTTTGGAAATCAGCAAAGGAAAACTGTGTGTGGTTCGGGTTCAGTGCTATATTATTTTCTGCATTTGGGACTGCATTTGAGTTTCTCGGGTTTGTTTTGATTTTGCCCTTCACAATAAAAACCCTGTACCAGGGAGCCCCCTTGGGAAAAGAAGAGAATATGGTTTATTAAGGGGACTCCAGGTTTGGTTTTTGAATTTCATGAAGGACAAGAGACCCGATGTTGTAGCATTTTGCTTGCCTTTCAGAAGTAGAAATAGAATAAACGCCGTATGTCTTCGCTGGAAGACCCCTACATTCATTTAAATTATTCCGTCGGAGTTATCCGAGCCCCCCTTGATTTGAATTTGGAATAGATCCAGTTTTTCTAATTGGAGCCATCATTTTGTAATTGCCTGTAATTCTTCCCTGGGTTATCAAGTCTATGACAAGCTTATAGAGCAGCCGGAATAATTTTTCCGTTATTTTGATTAAGACAGTTTTAATGTGTTTTATGTTGTTTCTTGGAAATGTGAATTTTTGCAGAATAGCATAAATTTAAATTATGGGCCCCTTGGAATTTTGCAAAGCCTTTCCTTCCCCAGCTCTTCTTCTCCAGGAACAGAACACTCCCCATTCTTTACACTGAAGAAGCAAGGGCTTCTGGGATGGTAGCTTTGCCTTTGGAAACTCATGTTCTTATTTGCTTAAGAAGAATACATATTAAAGAGGCTAAGGCCTTTAATGTGGTGAGGCTATATACTGCTTTCCCATTTTGGTTACATAAGGTTCCAATCTAGTTTTTACCTTCAGTCTTTAAAAATGCTTATTTAACATTTTTAAGAGCAAATATAATCTTTATGCAACAGGAAATTGGCCAGATAGGCCATGATTTGTATAAACCACCTCCCAATAATTACATAGTCTAATACTGCCATATAAATTCTGTAGTCATATCTTGTTTTTGAAATTCTAAGCTACCATTCCCATATTGGATTTTTGGAGAAGGAAAATGTTTTGTTTGTTTGTTTTTAACCAAGTGTAGTTTTTCTTTTTGGTGAACCATTAAAAAATGTGTGTAAGATTTAATTTGGTAAAAAATGTCTCTTGTATGATACTGAAGTATTGGAGCTAATTTAATAAGTATCAAACTAATGAACCACTGAAATAAGATTATTACTTATTTATTAGAAATGCTAACCTGGGTTCAAGTGGGAGTAGAGATTTGGGTCTCAAAGATTAATGAAAACACATTTAAATAAATGCTATTATATGCACCATTTCTAATGTTAATGTGATGTGCATTCTGTGTATAGTCAACAGCCTAAAAAATAGTACAGTTGAACAACACAGGTTTGAACTTCAGGGATCCAATTATACAGCAATTTTCCCCCCCAGAATACCTCTACTGTTTTCTATCTGCCCTTGGGAGTCCGCAGATGTGGAGGGCCAAGTGTATGCATTCATCTGCACCATTTTATACAGGTGATGTGAACAAGCATGTATCTGAGTATCTGTGGGGTGTCTTGGAGCCAGTCCCCTGAGGATACCCAGGAACAGCCTTTGGGGAGTCAAAAATTATACATTGATTTTTTGCCTACAGGATTTAAGTCTGATTGTTTTTTCTTCTACGAATAGAATGCTGAGAGGTAAAATCTTTTACAGAGAGAAGCATGTTGATGGGTGGTGGGCCTCAAGTTTCTGTAGAGAAAAATAGTACATGGAGTGTTTTTTACCCAGATTTTTGAGAACCTGTTGCCCTGTGGGACTGGAGGGGAAAAGAAAAAGATGACATTTCAGAAATTAACAAATATATGATAAAATATCTTTCGAAATAGCCTTAAAGATTTTGCTAACATCCATTTGAAAACTAATTTGTAAATCAAAATTTGTGTAAGAAATTGCCCTGTACTCCTAAAGTTTTGATATTTAAAAAAACAGTTTGTTTTAGGAACGGAAGGTGGTAACCTTCTGAGACTGATCCCTGTTTTCCTGCCCTCCACTTCCTAATTCCCTTCTTTCCCACACCTCTCCCTTTTCCCCTCCTGTGCCAGTAACATTGGCTTTTATGACCTTGTGGGAGTTGAACAAATGTTGGCACTTAGTTGAACTTATCTCTTTGGCTGCTTTCCCCAACTTTTGCCTACAAATTTTTTTTTGGTTAATTGAACTTTCCAGTTGTTGAGATTTGGGGTAAAAGGGAGAAAGGGAGTCGTAATTATTTTCTCTTAAAAGAGCTTTTCTTTCAGCTCCTGTTAGATGAGGGCAAAGAAAGGGTTTTTTTTTTTTTTTTTGTCAATGGAGTATCTAATTAAGCAGAATATAGCACCATTCATTTATTCAACAAACATTTACTGAGCTTTCCTGCCCCTGTCAGAGGCTCTGTGCTAGGTGCAGGGGTGCACAGTGGGTAAGAAATGGCTTCCGCCTTCCGGTGCAGTTATTAAATCAAAGACAGAAAATGAATTTGTTATGAATAATCAAGAGTTGTCCAGAGTCTTTTGGAAATTAACATAACACTTTATCTACATTAAACATACTTTAGTCATGCAAATAGTGGAGTCATTTTTTCCCCAGAGAATTGTTCGCTGGATAAATTTTTCTCACCTCCCCAAATAAGACATAAGTTTTCATCTTGGGTAATAATATGGTTTTTAAGTCGTCTTAAGGTATGATTTTTTTAAAAAAGCTTTATGTAAAATAAATAAGACATAGCAGAATTCTTGGTATTTAAGTTCAGCGTTTTGTAACTCTGTATATACTAGTCAGAAGACTGCCAGGCCAGCATTCCTTCCTGTGCCTTAAAGCATCTTCTGACAGCAAGTTGGGCCAAAAAAGATCTTTCTGTGGTTAACTTTGAATTACAGATAATAATGGGTGGTGGAGCCCAGAAGAGTGGCTGGTACTAAATAGTAGCTCCAGTAAACCTTTGCCATCCTGCAGGGCTACCTTCTGAGAATTTTGAGAATTCCCCTTTTTGGGAATAGTTCTAGACCACTGGTTTCTAACTGGGGCAGTTTCGCCCCCAGCAGACATTGAACAGTGTCCAGAGACATTTTTGGCTGCTTCAACTTGGGGCTTGGCATGCCTGTGAGAGGCCAAGGATGCCGTTTTAACATTCTGGAGTGCACAGGGCAGGCTCCTGTCCTCCAACCAACAAAGAATGATCTGAACAAAAAAGTCATTAGCGCCGAGGTTGAGGTAATTTCCTTTACAAAATGCAATAAAATGTAACTTCAGGAGAGTAGAGAACAATGACAGTGCCTTGATATGACTTAAGTAGTTGGCTGAGCTCACTTTACTAGTCTTAAAAGTGACTGGTTCCCATACATGGACCTGAATAATTAAAAGACCAATAGCAGTTACCATTAATGGTAATTACTGTGTGCCAGGGACTAATATGGTATATTCTCTTCATTTTATAAATGAGGAGCCAGGCTTAGAGTGGTAAAGTAACTTGCCTTAGGTTGCACAGCTGGTGATGGTTCGAGGTAAACATCAGAAGATTGTGCACTCCTCAGAAGCTCATGTTTTTAAGCATAATGTCATATTGTACCCCTTGGGGTGTGCCCTGTTCAAAATCTTAAGAAAATTAAAATTGTTATATGTCCTACATA
Source organism: Carollia perspicillata (assembly GCA_004027735.1). Lineage (NCBI taxonomy): Eukaryota > Metazoa > Chordata > Mammalia > Chiroptera > Phyllostomidae > Carollia > Carollia perspicillata. The sequence continues at coordinate 8,414 of PVKM010044235.1, read as the reverse complement.
CCATGGGGCTTGCTTGAGAGTAATTAAAACCATGAATTTTAAATTTGATCCTACTTGGAGTAAATAGCCAGGAGTAGGGGGAAAAGGGGAACCAGTATTATTTGAAGGTCTACTATAATTGTAGAAAATACGTGACTTGAATTTATACCCTTTAAATAATTTTATCCTCATAGCAACTCTGCAGAGTAGTTATGCACATTTCACAGATAAGATTAGTTAAGTGACTTGTTTAAGATTGAACAACTAATAAGCAGCAGAGTTGGATTTTGAACTTAAGTCCCATGACTAAGCTACTGTCCCCTGCTGCTTCATCTAAAGCTTGGGATTGATAGAAGGGGTTGAGTTGAGGAGCGGGCTGCAGAGAGGTGAGTAACTGGTATTATAAAACAGTAATTTCAGAGATAATGTGTTGTAGGTGCTGGATTAAATTCATGTAGGGAATGAAGAACTGAGTGCAACATGGAATTTGTTTTGTAGGTCTACCTGAAGTAACCCTGTCACTGTCATTTTGGAGAACTTCATTTTCTGTTAACTTGAATTTTTAAAAATATTTTATTTATTTATCTTTAGAGGGGAAGGGAAGGAGAGAGGGAGAGAAATATCAATGTGTGGTTGCCTCTGGTGTGTTCCCTGCTGGGAATTGGCCTGCAGCCCAGGCATGTGCCCTGACTGGGAATTGAACTGCGGTTGTTTGGTTTGCAGGCACCCGCTCTATTCACTCAGCTACACCAGCCAGGGCTGTTACTTGAATTTTTTGAACACGTATTTGGTAACTGTAAAACTGGAAGTTACTGAATTATGTCTGGATTTTTTGTGCAGTTCATCTTCTATCTTTCCTCAAGCTCTCTCATGTAGAATGGCAATCTTTGGTTTTGTTGTCTTTTAAACATTTGTTTCTTTTTTATGGATGTTGTTTTGATAAAAAAAAAAAGTCATCAAATTCATACTTGTGTTTTTCCTGTGGGGGTGTGTTTGTTTTGACAGCTAATATTTAACTTTTGATGTGTTGTGTTTCAGAGCATAAAAAGAGGAAAAATAAGAAACAGCCCATTAGCAATTATATTTTGTCTGGCAAGCTTTTTTTTGTGGGTAGCAGAAGGACCTCATGTTTCATTTCATTTACTTTAAATTGGAAAGGAATTTTAACCATGATTCTCAAGGGCCAGGATGCTGGGGGCGGGGTGGGGAAAAGAAATGTAATTTAGATAAAATAAGTTCCATGTAGGACTGTGAACCATAGATTTTGATTGTAATAATAATGTTCTGATTCTGACTATAACCATCAGCCACTTGGGTAATCAACCACTGTGTATAGACACTCATTGTGATACTGCCTGATTTTTGTGTCCCACACCCCAGCGATTTCAGAATAAACTTGAGAGAGCTGATCAAACTTGTGAGAATACACTAATACTTTTGCATATCTAATTTTTTAATGATAAGAATGGTACTTCTTCATTGTAGGGAAATTCAGAAAATAAAGAAAAACCTAAAGAAGAAAAGAAACATTGGTTATAATCCACCACCCAGAAATGATTGACAATGTTTTGTAGTTCTTTTTAAAATGCAATGATTTTTTTAAATGATGGACTCAAGTCCTTTGCAAAATCTCCAAACTGTAAGGGTAGTCTAAGTTATTTTTTTTAACTTTATCAAAATATTTTCTGAATTAGTGTTGTGTCTCTAGATAGAAGTCATGGTCATAAGGAGTGAAATGAGAATGCTGCCTGGGGAGTTGGAGAACTATACTGCGGCTTCCTCATGCAATCTTAAAATTTCCTCCTCCAACCTGAGTGATAGAATTTCATGGCTAGAAGGGGCTATCAGTGCCCACCCCCTTCATTTTACAGATGAGAAAAAGGAGGCTAAAATAGGTCAAGCACCTAATAATAGTTGAAATTATTATTTCAACTAATATGATCCATGGTCATATAACGTGCTAATATTGCTGAGTTCCAGTTTGAAGTTGTATAGATTCTCCATAATAGGTAAGTTTTTATTTTCTAATTACAAACTTCTCACAGTCAAGAACTTTTTGTTAGCCTGGCCCTCAAAAGAACAGCTATTATGGTGGAAGTATAATAACTATACTAAAGGATACCAAAAAGTCCAAGTATTTCCCCTCATTTCAGAAAATGATCAAAAGTGTTGTGCACAGTACAGGAATTTTTCATATAATTTGCTTTATTGAAATTGAAGGTTAGTAATGGGAAACTTCTTTTGTGCATCTGGCCCTCAGTTTAATTTTCCCTGGCCTGTGGGCAAGTACCAACGCATATCAAACATGCCTATGGTCACAGAAATGAAAAAACAGCGTTATAGGAATCTTTACATATTAGAAGGCCACAGTTAGAGTTATTGTTGCACAAAATTATTTTTTGTCTTTATAAAATAAGATATCTGTTAAAATTGTGGGAAAGAAATTTTAAAAATTGCATCTGCTTCCAAATTTAGGTAGGAGGTTAAGAAATTGTAGCAAATGCTGGCAGTGTGGCATCAATAACACACCTGTAACTGTTATTTTAATTTGGCACTATTAAAAAAGTTCTTCAGCTTTCCTCCCTCTCTTTCCCTGCCCTCTATCTCTTTCTATAAATGTGCGGCTCACTCTGTGTCATTGTGTCTCCTTTGCCTATGTGTATGTCTCACTCTTAGGGTGACATTTTTCTGTGCAGCTGACTCTGTCCACTTTCCTTGTTCCGGCTCTCAGTGTATCCATATCATCATGTTCATCTACTGATGGGTCCCCCTTACCTCACTCACCAGTATTATAGTTATCCCAACCTGGACTGGACCAGGTCCTTTTTTTCAGCCTCGGATAGGCAGGGAAGCTGCTATCCAGAGCAGGTGTGGGCCTAGAACTAGTGTCACTTGATACAGAAATGCCACTAATAGAAGAGAAAAAACGAAATATAATCAGAGATGACATAGGCTGCATACACACGGTGGGGCAAAAGTAGGTTTACAGTTGTGAGTGTGTGAAACACAGAGTTTGTTTTTGTATTATTATTTATCAATTATTGCATTATTTTCCATAACAACTGTAAACTTGCTTTTGCTGAACCCGGTACCTGTAAACCTGTGAACACAAAATCATCTGTTCTGCACAGTGAGTGCCCCAGGAAATACTAAAGCTATGCGAAATAGTGAGCATGGATACCATTACTAAGGGCTTACTATTTGAACAAAAAAAGAGCACGCCTATGGGTGTGCTCTTAAGTAGTTTTTGTGCCTGTTTCTCCTTATTGTCTGTTGGTGAGTATGTGCATTGTCAGGAGCAACCAGCTCTTAACAAGCTTCCTGTAGCACACTGTGTGCTGCTTAGAAAATGGGTGATTCCTTTTGCATTTAAACTAATAAGATTTGCTTGTAGTTTACTTTTCAACTATTATTAGGTAGAAAATGCACAGATAGAAAATATATGTGGACTGTTTTTTAATGTATTTAAACCTACAAAAATAAAAAAAAACAGTGTAAGTTTTTGTAGTCAGCTCTTTACTGCTTGCAGAATTTATATTTTATTTACTGACATAAAAACTCTCTGGATCTTATATATATTCCAAGACACAAAATGACTCATGGATACTCTCATCACAAGAATTTATAGTATCCACAAGGTTTTATGTATACTTTTCAATACTGAGGAAATGATAGCTGAGGATGAAGAGATTTTTTTCATCATCAAGGTTGTTTTGACAAGAATGATACAAAACTAAATTTCTATGCTCGATTAATAAGTTTTGTCATTCACTTTCAACTTTAGAGTGTGGATAAGCATGCTTGACTCCTGTCAAGTTTAAAATGTATGATTTATTAGGAAGACATTACACATCATTCTTGCTTGTGAAGCTGATTGTTAGCAACTGCCAACAAACATAATCAACCATCTGGGCTCTCGTGTGACCAAGTAAACTAAAGTAACAGGTGCCCCCCCACCAGGTTTCCTAGAGACTAAAGAATAGACACACAGAGATACACATACATGAATTATAAAGTCTCAAAGATTTTATATCACAAAGTCATAGTAGTGGATCTAGATATCTGAATTAATAAAATTTTGTGTTTCAACATTTTCTAAGAAGTACCCTGTAAAGAAATTGTACTTTTAAATACTTGAAATGATAAAATAAATTCCTCAGCCTTCTGGAAGCTAAGGAGAAACTAAGTTCCTGTCAAAGATTCTACATCTCTAGATGGCAGAGTCAATTCAAATTTTCAGATCCTAGGACCATTCCCTTCTAGACCACAGGAAGCTCTGCCTCGTGTGTGTGCGCACGCGCGCGCAGAATGTTTATAAACTGAAATTGAATTTGGTTGTTAGACAACTTGCAGTATTATTAAAAATCTCATGAGTTTCAAAGCCAAAAACAAAAGTGATGGTGGTCACGAATTTAGGATTTGATGTTGGAATGTTCTTTCAAATGCTGGTTTCGAGTAAACAGCAATTCTTCGTTTCACAAGTGGCCCCTGGGACTTTGCTAAGCACATCCATACTGCAGCTTGGCTCAAGATTTTTATATGACCTTGCCATAAACCTGCCTCACTAATGAGTACCCTAAAAGCAGAAGGGTTGATATTTAGAAGTATTATACTCAACCAGCTCAAGAAATAAACATGTAAGTGAAAGGGTAGAAAAATGTGCTTTAAAAGAGGCACATAGAGCTTCAGTAAGCACTATGCTGCACACCTGAAGCTCTGCCTCTTTTTAAAAAAGAAACTGGGGAGGAATTTTCCATGTAGTAAGCATACATAATCACACTAAGGAAAGAAACCAAGCAGCTAAACTAATAGCTGGTGAAAGTTTATACTTGCATCTATAGCAGCGATTTTCAACCTCCCTTCCTGTCATGGCACACATAAACTAATTACAAAAATTCTGCGGCAAGTCAAAACGTATATTTTTTGCTGATATGACAAAAATTGGTATAATTTTGAATCATTCACACCAGATGGCTATTGTTATGTTGCCTGTTGTCATTTTTTTATGGGACAGTCTAAGGGAAAGGAGGTCAGTGCCCCTGACTAATAATTGGGTATTGCATGTTTTAAAAATTCTTGTGTCAAAGCAGTTGAAAATCGCTGATAAGCATTTGGCCTTTGTTAGAGCCACTTTTTAGATATCCACTTTCCCTGCTTTATTAAGGAATAATTAACAAATATAATTGTATATATTTAAGGGTACAGCATGACAATTTGATGTACATATACACTGTGGAATGTTAATACCACCTTTATTGAGTATCATTTATATCCAACGTAAACTGCATTTACTTAAGGCATATAATTTGATGAGTTTTGGCAGATGTATATATACCCCATGAAACCATTGCCACAATCAGAGTGTAGAATATTTTTTTCATTCCTGCGAAAGTTTCCTCAGGCCCCTCAGTACATTCTTCCCTCTGCTCATGTCCTCAGGCAACCACTGAGCTGCCCTTATGTGAGAGTCACTTTCATTTTTTTTAAAATAAATATTTAGAGAGAGGAGAAGGGAGACAGAAAGAAGAGGAAAATATTTATTGGCTGCTGCTCACACTTGCCCCAGCCAGAGGCCAAACCCACATCCCAGGCATGTGCCCTCACCAGGAGTCGAACTGGGGACCTTTTCGCTTTGCAGGATGACGCCCAACCAATTGAACCACACTGCTCTGGGCATGAGAGCCACTTTTTAAACTTGGATTTGAAAATGTGTGAATCCTTTTCTACCCAAAGACCATATACATATATCCAAAATGCAATTTTCTCCCTGTTTAACATAAAATAATACTATCCCAATTGTCTAAAGATGAATACTTAAGAAATTTGCCTGCAATTAAACTACAGCATGCTTATCAAGTAGCCTCATGACATACTTGGATTAAAGGAAAATTATAGCCAAGACAAATAATTCTGATAAAATAGAAAAGTGGTGTATGTTTTTCTGAAGTAGTTATAGTGGGATGTATAATTCCTCAAGAACAGGACAAATAAAATAATTTGAATTTAATTTCATGTTTGTTTGTAAAGTAAAAATGCAATATATATCAGAACCTCCAGCTAATGTATGTATATTATTACAGAGGAATAATCCTATCCCTTGAGCTTTCCAAAAGATTTGAAACAGATTCAAAGGGAATTTTCTGTGCATTGGTGACACCATCTTTACATACTTACATAAAAAGCAACCTTTTAATGTGCTCAACATTCATTTCCCATTGATATATTCAATTGAACAAACAATTATTAGCCAATTTAAGGGCCATACTGTTGAGATGTAATATGCCCCTTCCTCACTCACTCTCAAAAAAATTCATGTCACTGTGCTTTCATATCCAGCTGGCTCTCTGTTCCACTGCTATTGCTGTGTCCTGCATGCAGTCTCCACTTGTCATGCCTGACTTCCACTGTCTTCCTTCCCTAATTTTCTTCCTCATCTTTTCTGTCTCCCCATGCGACTCCTTACGCTGCTGTGCTTTCTTATGATACAGCTGTTTATTTGGGGAGAGAGGTTGTAAAAGCCCTTTGATAAAACCATTTTAAAACAAAGGTTTACAAAACCAGAAAATACACAGGAAGAAAATAACTTGCTTCATATGTCCCCAAAAAGAGGGAAAAAAAGTAACGGGAACAATGCCAACATGCTCAATAATAAAGGATTCTTTTTCTTTCTTTCTTTTTTTTAAATCAGAAAATACAAGCAAAGGATGCACACACGTACTTAAAACACAGCTCAGGAGCAGACACACAGTCGTGGAAACCCTTCAACGAAAGAAAGCAGAAATTTGTTCTTTGTCTGTACAGGTTCATACAGAGACTAGGATATGTAAAAATTAAGTATCATAAAAGATCATCACACAAGTCTACCAATGCATGTTGCATCTATAATTCATGAATATGATCAACAAAATCATGTCCACTTAAACCCCATTCATTTACATTAAAAAATCTTTTAATGACACAGCTGTTTTTTATAAACATCTGCAGACTAAGTCATTAACAGACTAACTTCCCCATGTCAGATATCATACTGGAGGCATTTTTTTCTTGTTTTGTGGTCCAATAATTTCTTCAGGCTCCTTTAGGGTTGGGAGACAGGCTGGAGGTTTGAGAGTTGTGAATGGTTGGTTTTTGATTATCAAAGTCAAATATGTTTCCAGGGCTATGTTATAGATAGTCTTTGAAACCATGAATCATTAAAAAGAAATGAATGATTTATATTATAATATCCTTATGAAAGTTCCTTTTACAAAGCTAAAGCAATAAAAATTTCCTTGAGGTAAGGTGATTGATTGCTCCTGAGGATGTACTGTAAAGGATTTTTTAAAATCCTTCAACATTTGTCAAAATCTCTGGAATGCACTACACAAAGAATGAATGCTAATGTAAACTTTAGACTTCAGTTAATAATAGTATATCAGTATTGGCTTATCAGCTTCAACAGATATACTACAGTAATGCCAAGATGTTATAGAGGAAACTGGGAGGGATGTTGAATATATGGAAACTATTTTCCACTCAGTTTTTCTGTAATCCTAAATTTGCTAAAAAATCTTAAAATTTAAAAAACCTTTGCACATTGTGATTCAAAAATACAAAGGATATATCAGGCACTTTTGATTATTAACTTGTACATGAAAGTGCAATGTTTGTTTTTAGGTACTAGTAAAATAAGACAAGTGCTTCTTGCCCTGTCTGGCGTGGCTCAGTGGATCGAGTGCCAGTCTGTGAACCAAAAGGTCACTGGTTCAATTCCCAGTCAGGGCACATGCCTGGGTTGTGGGCCGGGTCCCTGGTGCAGGGTGCACAGGAGGCAACCATACACTGATGTTTCTCTCTCTCTTCCTTCCCCTCTCTAAAAAAATAAATAAAATCTTTAAAAAGAGAGAGAGAGAGAAGTGCTTCTTGAATGACATAACTTTGTGTCATGGTGCCCCTGAAAAGTTAGCTCCTGAGAGGGCTGCCCGGTACTGCTAACCACCATCTGGTTGCACAGTAGTTACTGGGCAGGTCATTGTGAGTATTGGGTTGGGACTTTGCCACCACTGGGGCATTGTGCCATCTTTGCAATGGAATGGATCTCCAGACGTGATAAATCCCCAGCCCCAGAGCCCAGTAAGCCTCTTTACCCTTGCATTTGTTGTTGTCACTAGCAACAGTGACAGTTGGTGAGCTCATGCCAACCAACTCTTTGAGCCAATATCCAGGTCAGAGTTTGATTGCTTTGGGCCAAAGGCTATTGCGGGGCTTGTAGAAGCATTGACCTCTAACACCAGAGCCTCCATGCAGTTACTCAGTGTGGCCAGCTGTGCACTAAACCTGTGTGAAAAGATTAGCTTTTTAAAGGTCTTACTGTAAATTTTTTTTTAATGTATTGGAGCTGGGTGATTATTATGAGCAACTACAAGTATGTGTTGCTTTCTTAAGTGAGTTGGCTG
>PVKM010044234.1:0-12291 GCA_004027735.1 Carollia perspicillata | reverse complement strand
GTGTTCAAATACATTTTAAAAGTTTTCTAACTACAGACACTTTTAAATTGCAGCTATGCTCCAGCATAATATCTAATTTTACACAGTTGCTAAAGATAAATGATTTTTCCTGATCAAATTATATGAGGATGAATAATTTTATACTACATAATTGGCGAGGTGGATAATTCAATAAGTCCATGTGCCCATGGTCGACTTCTTTCCACAAGTAGAATTTCTATAATGAGGAAGACAGTTCTGTCAAAACAGCTGCTAAATAGCAACAGCATTAAAACATTAATCAGTAAATTAATTAAACATTCTCTGGATGTAAAACACGTTACGTGCTGGAAAATGTAAGTCGTTCGACAACACTTGTGATGTTTTCATCAGAGTGTAGGAAATCGGACACTTTTTTTGCAAATATGAGCTGCTTTATCATGAAAACACCCTATTAAAATTCCCTTCTTATATTCAGCAAAGACTTTTTTATTGTTCTTATCAAAAGTATCCAAGTGTTTTCAATAATAGTTATTGTCAAATGACTAAAAATATTTTTATTCAAGCCCCTATCCCTCACTTCCTGTTTTGCTTTTATCCCCTTCCACATACTCCACTAAGTTTTGGCAGAAGTATACTCAAAAAGGCACCTACCACAGCAGCTATTTTTATTTACTTGCAAACATAATTATATGCATGTGTATATATATTATATAATATATAATATATAATATATAATATATAATATATAATATATAACATAATATTTATAATATGATATATAATATTATATATTATATAAAATATATACACACAATGATTATACTGATTATTTCATTACAAATATTGATTCATACTGGCACATCACCCACACATTATTGCATTTTTTGACCTCTTTCTTAAGTAAAATCTACCTGATAAGTACTGTCCATTTTATTGCCTTAATCTTGAATGGACACTGCCCAGGGCTGTCCTTCGGAGTCAGTGATCTGCATGATTTACAAATATCTTTAGGCTATTCTTACTAACTTTGAAGATTTGCTTGCACCCGAGCATATTGAATCATGTAACATTGTGCGCTTGGAGACAGAGGTCAAGGGCTGTCTCTCACTCAGCTTTGTGGCTTGGTTCATTTCATTCAATGGAGCCTTCTGTGTTTTTTCCGGCCCACTCCATGCTAGGCCTGTGTGGAAATTCCTGTCCACACAGATAACTGGGAATACTCTAAGTCCAGTTGCCGAGTTTGGCAGATGAACAGACACTCCACTGCTGTCCCCCCTTGCCTGGTCTGCTGTTCCACTAACGTAGTGTTTGGCTGAGAGACTTGCTTTGGCCGACAAGATGTTAGCAGATATCATGGAGGCAGAGACTTGAAATGTCCTTGTGTGTTAGGATCTCGTTCTTACATGGTTCTGCTGTTTTCCTCAGCAGAACAGCTGGGCCCTGGGCCCTGGAATAGCCTCTAGAATAAGCGGTGCAGGCCCCTGAACTATGGAGGACAGCCCTGGGGCGCATCCAGAAAAGGATAAGGCAATAAAATGGATGGAACATACCCAGCTAGGTTTTACTTAAGAACGGACAAAATGCAATAATGTGTGAGTGATATGCCAGTATAAATCAATATCTGTAATTACCTAATAAGCATAATCATTGTTTGCACATACATACAAGTATATTTACACACACAACTATGTTTGCAAGTATATAAAAATAGCTGCTATTGTAAGTGCATTGCTTGGATAAATGTCTGCAGAAACTTAGGGGAGTATAACTCTTGTCGAATGCATCTGGATACTTTTGATAAGAACAATGAAAACAGCAGTAGGCCTAAGTGCACTTGAAGAAAGGACCAAGTGTAGCTGAACTTCAGCTTGAGGAGAGTTGCTCAGCATGGCCCAGAGTAACTCGGCCAGTCTCCAGCTCCTCCACTCAGGACTGAGTGAGAAAGCACACTTCCTTGGTTCTAAGCCCTGGAGTGTGGGGCGGGTTTGTTAGGAGGTGGGTCCACGGAAATGGATGGCCGACAGATACCTCCCAGCTGCAGGCCCGGCAGATCACAAAGCAAATTCATTGTCCTCATCTCTTCCCACATGTGCTGTTAGTGTTTCTGGGAATCTCATGAGGAGGTTTCAACAGTGTTTCTATGTCTTTCTGCCAGGTGCTAATCTCTGTAATTAGATAACTAGATAATTACAGAGATTATCTGTTAGGTATGCTGCTATTCCTCCCAAAGGACCCGGGTCTTGGTTTTGTCCTCTGGGTCTTCCTTCCCTCTAGCGGGTGGTCACCCGTAGGTGCAGCTGAGCACTCTTGTCAGCCTGCTTCCTGCCAATGGGGCCTCAGGGTCCCAACAGCCTCCTTTTATTTTATATCTGTCTTTTTCTGTCCAAGAGGATGGCACCTTAGCTGAAAGCATGTTCTCAAGAACACTGCATTTCACTGCAGTCGATATAAGCTGTACCCCCTAACTCTCTCTGAGGCTGTCTCTTATCCTGCTGAGATGGGGGAGGGACAGTGCCCTCAGGCATCCCAGGCCAGGTCTGGTTTGGGAGAGGTCTTAAATCCCTGTTCTTAAAGGAACAGTCTTCAAAGTGGTGTTCCAGGAAATCGTTAGGGGAGTCAGTGAATTTCTCTACCCCTCACTTCCGTGTGCACCATTTCCTGAAATCTGCCAAGAAGGTCCCTGAGGTTTTCTAATTTTCCCTTCTTTCTTAATTGAGCTGACCTGTTCTACTTGATAAAAGTACAGCTCTTTTCTCTTCTGAGTCATACAGTGGGGCATTGTCCAGGTGGGCAGGGTCCTCCAGGAAACAACGAAAGGGGAATGTTTTGTTCCTAGGGCAAGTCTTGAAAGCAAAACAAGAAACTTCAGAGTAGATAGCATTCATTTCTTTAGGCAAAAAATACTGGAAAGACCATCTCCTCTTTCTGAATCATCTATTAACCTTCCTTCCTCCCACCCCACCCCCATATGCCATTCGTCTTCCTTCTGTCTGTGTGTGTACATACCTAAGATTCAGACATTAAGATGGGCAGTAGGCTGAATAATGGCCTCCAAAGCAGCCCAGGTCTGAAGTCCTGAGCCATGAACATGTTCTATGGTAAGGGGAATTAAGGTTGTAGATGGAGGTAACATTGCTAATCAGCTGTCCTGCAGATGAGGAGATTGCCTGGGACTATCTGGGCTCCTTCTAACCACATAATTCTTTAAAAAGGGAGACAGTTGAGAAGGGCTAATTTAGAGAGAGAGTAGAAGACATGCTGCTGGCAGTGAATGTGGAGATGGGGCCATTGGTCAGCAGCACAGGGAGCCCCTGGAAGCTGGAGGAAGTAAGAAAATGGATGTCCCTGCAGGGTCCCCAGAAGGAATACAGCCCTGCTGACACACAAAGTTCTGTTGATAAAATGCAAGACGTTTCATTTCTTGGGCTGCGATTCTTGTATGTGCTATTATTTAAGAGCTGAAACAATTTATTTTCCCCTTTCTTTATTAATTTCTCATGAAAATTATTGGGCACTCACTTTCCTAGGAGCCATTTGCTCCGAGTTCAGCCCTCTGCAGTATGTGTATATGGTATTATGTGTATTTTATATTATGCGTACACATTTCCGTTTTAAACCACCACACTGAAGGAAATTAGGCAGCTTCAATTACTAGTTTGGTGTTTGTGTCTATTTTGTAGATTATCATATTCTACAATATAATTTGCTGGAAATAGAATTTTCAGAGCTGAATGAGCCAGATAATGTACAATAGTTCCATGTTCTGATAATCACCATGAATACTGAAATAATTATCAAAATGCATCATCGAGAATGGGGCTAATTTTCAGAACTTTCTATTTTTTTGAAGCTGTCCCACAGTTTTTCTCTTCCGGTACCCCGAGATCACCCTATGGTTGTATTGTCTCCATTTCTAAACAGGGCAGAACACAGAAAGTGAATCTGAAAAGTTAAAGGCATGAAACATGTGAAGTTGTTAAAATTACATATTAAGATTTTTAAATGACCCCATGCTTCTATAATTACTGCTAAATAATACAATTGCAAACAATTTGTATATTTGCTTGCATTAAATACCTGTGCTATCACTGCATAATCATTGTTTCCACACCTTCAGTAACACAATGAGTCATCCAAACGCAGGGTGATCAAAAACACAGACGTTACTGCCTCAGATGACACAAAAGTGAACACATGTGTGTGACTGACATTGTGGTCAGATCAGTCCTGGGACAGATTTCATATTTAATGTATAGCTACAGTGTGAGTCATGCCTCTCTATATGTGAAGTTCCAACTCTGTATCTTTGAATATTTTTTTTCAAAAGATTCAAGCAGATTTTTTCCATAGAATTTTACATATAATATAGGTTATTCAAAACATAAATTCTAGTAAGTGTTTTACACATGACTTTTTGTGCTAGCCATTGTTTTGCCACTATAGAAACTAATAAAGAGAGACTATATATTAAAAACAAATAGTATATAATGTTCGGAAATGTCTGTATAGTCTCCAAACTCTTTTCACTCATATCGTCTCATTTCAGGAATCCAAGTTATCTCTACTGAAGGGTAAGATTCAAACACCTACATTAGAATAGGGTGATAATATTAAAAGTGTTTTAACTTTGCATAAAAGTGGTCACCTGTTTAATAAAAAATAAATTAAGGCAAACGTAATTGGGTTGAATTTTTCTAATACACCAACTATGTGTTTAACTATTTCCCCACAAATATCCGGGGTCTTACATCTAAGTAAATGTTGACTTTTTGTAAAGTAATAATACTTTTTATAATTAATTGCAAATTGTGTATTTACTTCAAGACAGCGACAGAGCACTTTGGGAGGCGAAGGCACAGTTAAACCCTAAGAAAGACTGCCTGCCCAGTGCTAAGGAGTAAGGCAGAAGGAAGGGCCTGTCTCCAAGGAGAAGCGCAGAGCACGGAATGGAGGCAGAAGTAGGGAAGGAAGTCCGCCGGGCGGGACGGCTCCCAGAGAACCATGGGCCGGAAACGGCGTAGTGCACCACGTGAAGGGCACCGGCTCGCCGTTTGGCTCCTAACTAAATCTGCACAACGCAAATACGTTCTTTCTTTTTTTCCCATCATTTTCTTCTCTTATTAGTATTTCTTATGTCTCAGCCATATCCCATGATTAGAATACGCAATCAACCTGGAAAATAAGCCAATCTCTCTTTAGATGCCACTTCTCTCTGCTGTTCCTCCAATGACTGTGTAGTAGTCTAAGTGTCCTTAGAGTCTAACTTGACCATCCATCCCTTTTGCAGCCAGAGCATTGTGTTCACTCTTTGTTTCAAATGATTTGGTTACAAAGCAAATGAAAACTGCCTTCGTGCTGTGGAGAGGGACGGTGTTCAAAGCCATGGCCATCCATTTGATCTTCAGGTGCTGTCTCAGTCCCTCCCCCCAGGCTCTGCCTCAGCGCTCCAGGGTACACAAAACGGGTCCTTTGGTGTTTTTCCCCTTGCTCACTGATTTACCCGTATCAGTTCCTTTGTTCAGTCTAACCACATCATGAAATAATCAAAACATTTATTTAAGATTTCAATAAGTTGTTGTCACTTCGTTTTGAATTCTTTTGGTATGTTCTGAATTATGTTTGAATAGTTTTTGATTTTGGCATATGACAGAAATCATAACATTCTAATGATAAGTTTTGTCACTCATGAATGTTTATAGATTTACTGTGAGGATTATAAAAAACACTTAACTGATTTTTAATTTGGAGATGTTTTATCATGTATGACATAGTATGTATTTCTTTAAGTTAAAGCACTCCACTCCTAGCCCACTCAAACGTATGTTGCACACCAGCAACACAATTGTCTATGGCTGTGATTCAGCTGTATTGCCCTGCTGTTTTGCAATCCACTTTTTATTAATCATCTGCAGAAAAACAGGTTTTAGGCAGGCATTTGAGAAAGGAAGATCTCTCATGGAAAATTAGAAAAGTCTTCTGAATATTGTTTATTTTTCAGAAGACATTTGTGTAAATATAACTCATCTGTCTCATTCATTTTAGAAGATAATTTTGAAATAAAATGCATTAAAATCATTTGAAGCTAGGGAATTTTTAGAAGTTTAAAAACTGGGGGATTTCAAGCAACTTTTAGTGAGAGTGAAAAGTTATAAAACTACAACCACATATTGATTAATTTGCCCAGGGACATTACAGAAGAGAAAGTTTATATCCCCAATATCCTCTAGCTGATATGCTTCTGTAAGAATTATTTTGCAAAATCCTTGAAGATTCCAACTCTGCTTTCTCTCAGATACGGGCATAAGGTAGACTGTTGAGCATTAGTTCTTCTCTGTTTCAGGAGGGAGGGTCACTCAAACAATAACCTCACTGCTGTTAGTGGTTCACTTTCAACAAATAAATGTAAGTTGCACAGCATTGAAAAGATGTCATGTTCTCTCATGAAGCCACTAAAGAGGTCAATCGTAGTAAACAAATGATTGTGAAAACTGGAGAAGATAAATTAAAGATACAGGCTGTTTTGGTGACAAAATATCACAACTGCCCCATGAAATCGTGCTGTCCCTGATTCTCCTCTTGAATGACCAAGGGGTGGAACTCAGCAGCCACAGCTGAATTGAAGGCCTGTTCAGAAATACCTGTTTATTCTCAGTTAATGAACTGCCCCTTCTGAAAGGGGTGAAGGTGTGAGTGGGGCAAGGGCTGGGGTGTGACTCACCTTCCATGAATAGAATATCCACACGCTGCTGGAGCAATGTAGCGAGATCACGTGATGATCCGGAGTGAGCAACCCCGAACGGTATGCCTCTGATCTAAACATGCAGGTGTCCTGCTGCAAGCCTCCTCCCTGCTTGCAAACTTTGTTAGCATTCTGTTTGGAGGATGCTGGGATCCATCACTACAGAAACCAGGTGCGATGCTGCATCCCAGAGAAAGGGAGCACCCTGGGCTCAGGGGGCTGCTTCACGGGAGGGCTGCTTCACCGAGGGGCTGTGAGGTCCTCCCCATTTATCCCAGGTGGATGAGTTAAAGTGCAGTAGTGATGCAGAAGGAGATTAAGAAGAGAGTATGGGAGCAGGATACTGAATTCCGTCCATCTGTGAAGGTGGTGAAACTGTGCAAATGTAGAGCTCAGTGCGATGCATGGCACACGGCGATGCCAAATTCATTGTCAATAGTACCAATATGTTCTAGAGACACACCCACTGCATTTGTGAAGCAAACTTGTTGCATAGATGAATTCATCATTAAAGCTAGAAACAGATCGATTGAATATTCTCGAAGTAGTTAGAGAAATGCAAATAAGCCAGACCATTTTCTTGTTCATATGCCCTAATTTGCTCTGAAATAGGCAACATACTTCTCATCACATACCTCATTGTGTAAAGTGCTCTCTATTTTTATCTAAAATGCATGAATATAGTTATAAACATAGAATGTGTTTAGGGCTTAAATTTAGCCTATATCTAAATCTTTCATTCATCTGGCTGTATGACTAGCTGTCGTCAGTGGGTCAAATTCAGATTTTCTTCCTGCTTTCAGGTAGTAAACTTAAAAGTTAATTCTAATTAACCTATTACTCATGTTTACTAGCTGTGGAATATTTTAATTTTCATCTTATGTTGTAATAACTACTTTTAATAACAATTTAAAACAATTAAATAGCTTGAAGGTAATTTAAAATGCAGAGTGGCATTATTACTAGATAGTGCTTCATTTAAAATGATAATCATTTGTGTAATCAACATTAGTCTTTAGAATTTGTCTGAGGGCTTGTAATTAAAAATAAGGTTCTAAAGATGCATACTCCATTTCTAAACCACAGACACAGAGAAAGGAATAAAAATCTAATTATTACATGATTTTATTTTAGTACACCTCTATTTCAAGTCATAACACATTTTAATTATTATTTTAATGACATGAATCTATGTTCTTCTGTAAAGTTTACACATACAGTCAAGGTTTTTCCAGACATTAGACATTAAGGGGGAAATGGCCACATTAGTAATGATAGTTACTTTTAATTGTTGGCTTTTATGAAACTGCAACTGAGAAAGTTTGTCACTGAGATGAGCATTCTACACATACCTTATGTGAGTCAGAGGAAAATGTTTATTTCTTATTAAATATATGATTTACTGTTTTCTGCATAAATAATCACACACTCAGTAAAGAATGATCGAAATGTCAAAGTGATTATTGATAAGTTGGCCTTCTAATTTTGGTGACTTTGTAGTCGGTGTGCAACCAATGAGTTCAGCCACTCAGGTACTGACATTGCTGAAAACTTTGTAACAGAGTCAGTGCCTCATGTGGGCAGCCAGCTCCTTAAAAAAATACAAAACTGATAAGATGGAAGTGAAGATGCTCAGTCCCTTCCCTCAAACTCCTCACCCCCCAAGGGCCATTTCCTGCATCCCGTGGCAGAGAGAGGGGGAGGCCGGAAGTGGTGCTGCAGTGGACAGCCCTTCCCCAGGAGGACCACTGGGATGCAGAGCACACAGTCTTCTCTTGTGCTTTAAGGCTTCAAATAATGAACAAACACAACCTTCATGTGCCCACTATTTTTTTCAGGAAAGATCCATTTTGTTAATAGAAATAAAGTCTCTCTTTTTAAAAGCCTGTTAGTCTATTTTATAGGGTCTTCCAGAGAGCATGTGGGTATGTAAAAAGGTGATACCTCACAGTTATTATACGGGTTTCTTTTTGGCAGAACAATGAATGACCTTTTGCAGGGCAAATGTATTTTAGGAGTATCAACCCCCCAAAAAAAATTGTTAGTCCTTCTTTGGTAAAATATTAAGGTTCTAAAATTATGTCATTTAGTATTTTTGAGGGAGGTTCTTAAAGCATCATCTTTTAGAGCAACATGAAAAATTCATGATTATGGTAGGAAAAAGCTAATGACATATGATTTAACCTTCTCCAGATCCCTGATAGAAACTGTTGAACAGAAATAACAAACTAAAATAATGTGAAGGGTCACCAGGCCTGGGAACTTAAAGAAATATTCCCATTAGTGTTATGTGATAATAGTTCGTAAGAGGTGTTTCACTTATAAGGCATTCAGTGTATAGTTACTGATTTAACTCTTTACTCATCATGGTGGTAAATGTGGACCTAAACAGCCTATATAGAGAGTTGAGATCCTTAAGTATATGAACCTGAAATGCTATTGCAGAATAAAGATATTCACATACTCTGAGATTATATGGGTTAAAAAAGTATTTTTTTTTCTAAAATACATGCTTATGGTTTTAAGTCAGTGAAGTTAACATTGAATTATTTATAATTCTTCATAGTATGTTAAAATGCTAGATGTATTATTTCTACATGCATCTTTGAGGGAGTTTGTTTGACAAATTTGACCAGTAAAAAAAATCAGCGTGGCCCTATTAAGTGAAGCCTATAATGATCTAAAACATCTACCTTGATTATTGTTTTTAATCAAAGAGTTTCTACCAGTATCATCAAGAGACATAAACAAAGATACTGAACATAATCTTGTCACTCTTTTCTTTATGGTATGCATTAAAAAACTGGTGAGACAGCAACTAACATAAAATAATTTGAAACATTTCTCTGAATTGTCCTAGAAATATCACGACGCCACTTCTCATTGGTTTCTTCTTTAATTTGCACAGTATCCCTCAATTCTTTGTGGGGGTGGTGTGCAGCCTTATTTTTGCAAGTTAGCCATTAATGATCAGTCCTCATTCTGCTTACTTTTTCCTTCTTTGTGGTGCTTAATGATCGCAGTGTGTTTCATCATGCCGGAGCCTGGCATTCTGCAGCCTAATGTTGCCACTTCTCAAAAGTGCAAAGTCTCACATTTATTTTACTTCTGTTTTTAAATAATTCAAGCAATATGGTTAGAAATATATTAAATATTTATACAAAATATTAATTATTAAATCATATTAAGCAAAACCAATTTAACTTTTTCTCTCACCTCTTGCCTGGAATGTTGTTTTTCCGGTGGACGGGTCCCCACGCTGTACCTTCTCAGCCACCTTGCAGATGGCTCTCACTGTGCATCATGAGCTCTGTGTCAGGCCTACTCAAGAACCCCAGAAACTATTAAAACTGCCCGCCGTGCATTCTTCCGGGGCCTCAAACTCAGCCTACGCACAAGTAAATGCATCATTTCCTGATCTCTTCAAACTTGAACTCACTGCATGCTCTTTGGTCTGGGTCTGTGTCTCTTATGTCCCCACTCACATAAGTTCAGGAATCTCACCATCATTGGTAATAACTCCCTCTCTCTCTCAACATATATCCCATAGGGCTGCAGGACCTTGTAAACATCCTTGTATTGCCATGGTCATGATTCTATTTTGGAATCTCTATTTTTCACTTTGATGGCACAATAGCCTCCTATCTGGACAGCTTTTCTGTATTTGCAGGACAGAAGGCCCCTCTGTCACTCCCCTCTCTGATGGCATCTTTGTAGATAAGTACAGGACCATAAAGGACAGAAACAGGTGCTAGAGGAGGTATTGTGATGGAAACCATTTCTGTGGTCATTTCAGAGGTGCCTACCCAGGTACAGTGGTTGGTACCACACAAAAGGGCTCATCCTCCACCACGGGCACCATCTGGTGGAAGGAAAAGCTCACTCACCCTGATGCGTGGGCCCTTCTCTTTACCCTCACAGAGAAGCGATGTTTTCTGCTTGTTTCAGAAGGAGATGATTTTTGAGGGAACAAATGTAATCCTCAACATTTTGTGTAAATTTCTCATGTTACAGCCTTTTGATTTTTTGCCATGGAGTATTTCCCAGAGAAAAAGATTGCAATGGGCCATTAGTTTCTGTGATGCACAAATGACTAGGTGGGCTTTGCCACATGGGGGGCAACACAAGGGCATCTCAGAAGAGGACATGCAGAAGGAGATGAAAGTATTTGTGAAATAATACTATCTCATCCATTTCACCCACCCCACCTTGATGGAAAGGGAGGGAGACAGGAATCCTGGACTCCTCTGAAGCTTGTGTTGTCTGCCAGAAGCAAAGTCTAGCATCATGATTTGCTGACAGTCAGTACCTGTAGACCTGCATGGAAGTCCCTGGTACCAGGAGAAAGGGCTCTTGGGCTTGAGAAATTACCTGGTGGGTAGGACAGGCAAACAATGCTCTTTTCAGTGACTCCTAAGCAGTCATGTATAGACTGGACTCCAGAAAAGGAAATGCAGTGGGGGTCCGATGGTCACGCCAAGATACCTCTAACCTGACCAGTGTGCTGGCACTAGTGACATGGATTAGGATGAGGGGAGACCAAGCTGTACTTCCCCCAAGAAGACCTTGGAAGAGGCCACAGCTGAATACCTGAAGTCTACATATGACATGTCATACAAAAGAACTGCCATTCAAAGACCCACCACAGTATGGTGGAAGTCAACCATCTAGTGCAGAGACAGTAGTAGCAACAGAAAAGGAGATCACAGTTGACAGCTAATGTGTGGTACTTACACAGATGCCCCTATGTGACTCCGCTTTCTGATGGTGTCACACGTGGTGCACACATGTGAAAGGAAGGGAAGGGAAGGGAAGGGAGGAAAAGGAGAGGGAGAGCACTTTGCATGCCTCTCAGAACTCTACTCTGAGGACAGGATTTTGGACCTCTTCACCCATCAGCTCTTTCCTGACTTACAACGTAGGGTGATTCTCAGAATACCTGGTCTCCACAACATAAAGCTGTTGGGTTTTGGTAACTCATGCATTCTATGAACTTGAGAGAAGACCTTGTAGAGGTTATTACAGAGGTGATTTCTCCAGATACGTCATCAGACCTCACCCTATGGATGAAATGTGACTGTGCAGACAGAATTTTCCATGAAGTGTGGTGTGTGAGGGAATTAAAGGGGTGTTGTAGCAGTATTTCAACAAACAGTTTTCAGTTATCCTCTTTACCTGTACTGCACTACAGGATTGTTCACCTCTTCTTTGGTACAAGCTCAACTCACACTTGGTATTGGTTTGGCTGCAAACAGTTTCCTCCTCTAATCATGGTGACCAGGAAGTTCTGGTAGTGCAACAACATAGAATGCTCAGAAATGGGAGGTCCTGGAATCAAATTGGGATCAACTATGTATATTCTCAGGCACCATTGATGGGACCAGTGACTTCAGTGTTTGAGTTAATTATTTGGAGAAACTCTACTAAGTGAGTGGTACCTCTCTGGTTGTAGGGATGAGTTCCACAATTGAAAATTAATTTTCATACAACTTATTTCTTATTTGGACATGATTCCTCTTGTCCTCTGTAATGCGGAAGGGTGGCCACATTAGACACCTTGTCTCCTTTGA
>PVKM010044233.1:0-12416 GCA_004027735.1 Carollia perspicillata | reverse complement strand
TGTAAGTAAACATGGCCCACGCTACCTGCAAGCCTGTAGTTAGTGAGCTATGCTGTTAGTAGCTGTTCAAGAAGTGTGATCTTATGAGAAAACATTCCTTGGAATAACAAAGGGGTCCACGTTCAAGGAGAAAATGAACACATAAACCACGGCAGAAACCACGTGAGGTAGGCATGCGCAGAGGAAGACGACTGGCCTCCTCTAAGAACAGACGGCCCCACAACTCTAAAATATATTTCCTCTTACACATGCAAATCACACTCGTCTTCTTTCCTAGCGGGTATTACCTTTTTGTATAAAAAATACTTTTCAAGTTAGAAAGCTGGAAACCAACCCTGGCTGGTGTAGCTCGATGTATTGAGTGTGGGCTGCGAACCCAAGGGTTGCCAGTTCGATTCCCAGTCAGGGCACATGCCTGGGCTGCAGGCCAGGTCCCTAGTGGGGGCATGTGAGAGGCAACCACACACTGATGTTTCTCTTCCTCTCTTTCTTCCTCTCTCCCCCTCTCTAAAAATAAATAATAAAAATTTTTTAAAGAAAGAGAGAAAGCACAGGAGTTCACCCACATCTGTACAGAAAGATTTACTTCGTAAGACAAAAAAACTCAAGATCACAGTACACAGTGGTTATTTATTTAAATACTTGAAAAGGTCAATGATGGAAAAAAATAGGTTTATCATGAGAGCTTATATTCATTAGATTCACTTTTACCATTAAAAAAAGTGCCGCTTCTCGGGTACCCTAGCCGATACAGAACACCTGGTGACACATGCAGCTACTGGGATGCACTACAACAGACACGGCCACTCTAGGGTGATGTCTCTACTTCGGGAGGAAATAAACAGTAGTAATGGTGACTGTTCATTTAAACTAAAAATATCGGTCATATACAAATCTTTTTCTCGATTGAAAGGGCTATAAAATTCAACACAGCGACAAAGGGAACGACATAATCACGTAGTAACGCCTCCGCTCAGGGCCTCTGGCTTACCGGCTCCTCACACGGAGCCTCGCGCTCAGCCGGGCGGTCGTCTGGACTGCACGGTGGCTGCAGGGCGGGCCTGCCACCAGCGACCGAGAGAAGTTGTGCTGGTAAGCGGACACTGACTTGTTTGCTTGTAAAAACGGAGAGAAGATGGCAAAGATCATTCTGAATAAGTGTGAAATAAATAAGTGACCCACGAGTCAACACGATCTGGGCTGACTTAAACCTAGGAGAGTGAGGCAACTGAGCACTAACAATACCGTGTAGAAACATCCAGAAATATCATTTTCTAGAACTCAGTTTGGGAAATCATATCTTGCCTGAATATGTACACTATTTACAAAATATTCCCTTTTGGCCTCTGGAAGTTAGCCATTTTAGTTTGGCTGTTAAGCTGTTTCTTTCCATGTGCTAGCCAATACTGTAGTTATAACTATCGTGAATTACAAATAATTAATAAAGTAACTCTGCATGTATAAATATGTCAATATTTCTAGCAGAATTTAAAGCATTCAGAATGTACATAAAAGTATTTGTTTTTGGTAGGGGCCAGTATTTTTTTTTTTAATCACCGCTGTTTCAATAATGCTTTGTACATAGCAAAGCCCAAAACGGCAAAAACAGTAGCACCAAAACTTGCTCGAAGCCAAAACGTGGAGCTCTTGAGGTCAGCTTGTGTCACGTGCCTGTAGTCAGAAAATATAATTAATGTTTAAAACATGGTTAGTATGAAAATACCAGTATTAACAGTCTACTTTCAGGGAAGTATTAGCACACTTGTCAGGCTAATTGCATACAGTAATGCTTACCAAAAATATTTATCAATATAGCCACATGTACACTGCTTAGAAAATCATTATCTTATAATGTAGACATTAATAAAAATAAATGTCTTTATAATTAGCTACTACTCGGGAGTAAACAACATCTAAATTTTTATACGTTTTCTTCACAGGGGAAATGGAGGACTTAGACCAATCAAGGTGCCACTCTGTGATACCACCATGGTCGTCCAAGATGAAAGGCAAGGTGGGGATCTCACAATTTGGAGAGTCAGCTTCATGGAACTTAATGTGCATTTGTGAGTCCCCAGGAACTGAAAGCTATCTTGTAAGCAGTTAAGTGACAAGTGACAATACTTTTCTAAGAGCAATGCTTAGTCAATTTTGGAAATATTGAGCCCCATAAAAATTTACCAAAATAATACCAAAGGGGTTGGGTAGGATTTAGCAGTTTGCATTAATTTGGTTAATGCTAATTAAAGGAAAACCAACCAACCAACCGACCAACCAACCAACCAACAAACCAACCCTGGTATTAGACAGGCAGTGACAATGGTAACAACTAAAGGACATAATGTAACATGATGGACTGAAAAGTAAATGACGTAAAAAAAAAAAGAAAGCCATATTATGCATGACAAGAACAGGGACAGCCTGTATCACAAACCGAGTTTGTGAGCATGCTCAGTTAATAACACAGCTAAGCACCCTCAAGAGTCTCAAGTATGACAGCTTACCATGAAGAGGATAAAGCTTTAAAGCAAAGGCTGGAGCATTTTATTCAAGCATACTGAAGTTTTAGTTAGGTGAACATAACGAAGGCAATGTAGTAAACTTGTAGAATTAAGAGCTGAGCGAGACTGTCTAGTTCAGCTTATTTGACAACTAAGTTTAACAAACAGATCTGAAGCAAAAGTCAGACATCATTAAAAGACCAAGACACTGACATATGCAAAAGAGTTAAGAGCCAAGAATACAGATTGTGCAAAACTCCTTCGCCTCAGTAACAGTCAAAGAGTGAACAAACAGATTAGTTACCAGAGTGCAATCTGTGCAACCCCAGAAACAAGACTATGCAACGGCCCGGAATGCCCCGTGCTCATTACCCTGCAAAGCAACACACTCCAATTGCTTACCCTCCCCCGTTTCTATTAGAGGAAAAAAACACTCCTTACTTAAGTATTATTTTACAAAGCAAACTGATAACGCAAATTCATTCCACCTCGTGAATTAGTTATTTCAGCAGGCAATGTATGTATGTATGTATGTATGTATGTATTTTTACTGAGGTTTTAGTTTTTCCAGTTGGAAAAACGACAAGGCCAACCCACTGCTTGTGGGCAATGTTACCTGGCTTCAAGAAAAAGCGGACCGTGAGATGACTCCATGAAGATGGAATCTTCAACAGAGCTGACGGCGTGCACCTGGTGAGTAATACTGCCTTCGTCGTCTGCTAACAGCATGGCGCCCCACTCAGCTACCCGGGCTCTTAACCTTTTGTACACATGCACACAGTTTGCGGTTCACAGCAGAGCTCACCAGAGAAGGGGACTGAAAATAACGCCTCTCAATTAAACAGCCCACACGGAAACTGAGTTGCCACCCTATAGGATGCATCTCACGCTTTCTATCTTTAAAATAAATGTATTCTATTGCAAACTGCAAAACCTAAAGAGAAATCTATCTATATGTACTCTTTAAAAACACTTGCATACTAGGCAAGGCAACCTAAGGCTGCGGTACACATTCTCTGTATATCCCTCACGGCTGGTCTGAGCATTCCAAAATGCTAAGTGAGGGAAGCCACTGAAAGCAATACCCTAAGTTGTACCTGCAAGTATGTGGTGACCATAAGTATTTGTTCCAAATGGGGCTGACAATTATTAGTCATGAAATTTATAGATGCTTCAAACTTCAGAGTACCAAAAACTACAAAATACATCCGTGAAAAACTGAGTCCAACAGCCCAGACTCAGAGACTGTCAGGAAGCCAGAATGAGGGTTGCAAAGCTCACAACTCTGAGTCAACTGAGATGAGCAGAACTGACAGGGGGAAGGCAGGTTAAAAGCGCATCAGAGCTTTTACTTCTAGCTTTGGTTTCTATGTGACTTTTTTGTACATTTTCACTGATGGAGGATTTTTTAAAAACTTTTTTACATTTATTTTTTTACTTAGGGAAAGAAAGGGATTAGGATTAAAGCTAGCTGTAATCACATTAAAATCAGTCAAAATAATTTCTCATATATATTCAAGTTTGAAATCTGCTGCACACAGCTCCCTTTGTTGTATTTTAAGAAAGTATTACCATTCAGAAAAAATAATGTATTCTGACTGACTTTATTGCTTAGTTTTCTTTTGCATTTCAAGACAGTAATTATATTCCCCAAGGTGTAGTAGAGCCTTCAATAGGCAAAACAGCAGTTCCTATCTATATAAGGCAAACAACATAGAGACATGCTCAGAGATACCTAAACACTTAAGGCAACTACTGACTCAGAAAATATATTTTATTTTATTTTATTTTATTTTTTTTTTTAAGATTTTATTTATTTTTCTTTAGAGGGGAAGGGAAGGAGAGAAGGAGAGAAACATCAATGTGTGGTTGCCTCTTGTGCATCCCCTGCTGGGAACTGGCCTGCAACCCAGGCATGTGCCCTAACTGGGAATTGAACCGCGATCACTTGTTTTGCAGGCTCACGCTCAATCCACTGAGCTATGCCAGCCAGGGCTCAGAAAATATATTTTAATGATGCCACCGATGTCAGAGTAGTTGTTTCAGGCACTTTCGGGCATGGAAAACCACTCTTCTAGACCGGAAAGCTGCTCAGAGAAATCTTTTATGCCTTTACCAGGTGCGTTTCAAAGCAGCACTAACTAGGTTCTGTTTACAGAAGAGAAAGTGTCTGTGATGGGTGCACTGTGGCCACTGCTGCGCTGAGACGCCTGAGGAGAAACAGGGCCGTCTCAGGTGAGTTCCACACCTGCTAGGAACCGAGTCGCTGCTGTTGTTTCAGGTCTCAAGTTGAAGCAGAGTAACAGTTTATAAATATGCTTCCCAATTCACTTCTAAATTCAAGCAAAAATAATTCTTCCACAATTCAAAATCATAATCCTTTCAAAATGACTCACGAAAAATATCATCTTAGATTAAATTATAATATCTTATTGCTTATTTTTATTTCTTCTTAAAGTTTTTTTTTAAGTATTAGGAAGGTACTATTCATATGGTCTTTGTAAGATACGTGCAGAATAAAAGTAGAAGAAAAAAATCATCTACCATCCTAATTCACCTAAAACAACTAATTAAAATTTGCGCTATTTCTTTTTAGACTTTTTCTATGCATTTCTTACACAGCTGCAAAATAATTTATATGATTTAATATATTTTTAAAAACTATTACATAGCCCCTGACTGGTGTGGCTCAGTGGGTTGGGCACTGTCCCGCAAACTGAGAGGCTGCCAGTTAGATTCCCAGTCAGGGCACCTGCCTGGGTTGCAGGCTGGGGGGCGGGGCAGCAGCAGCCAAAAGATGCTTATTCACACATTGGTGTTTCTCTCCCTGTCTCCCTCCCTTTCCTTCTGCCTCAAAATAAATAAAAATCTTTAAAAAACAAAATAAAATCAAAACTATTAGGAAAGGACTTTTCCTTACACAGGTGTGAGAGGAGATCAACATACCTTTAATAATAACCAAGTTTGGACTTGGGTATTATTGAGGCTGCTACTTAATAAGGCAGAGAGAGGAAATGTTTCAAAATTCAGGCAATAAAGAGTACGAATTGTGTTTGTGCCCTGGCCAGATAGCTCAGTTAGTTGGAGTGTCATCCCATACACCAAAGGGTTGTGGGTTCGATCCCCAGTCAGGGGCACATACGGCAACTAATTGATGTTTCTCTCTTTCTCATCAATGAACATACCCTTAGGTGAGGATTAAAAACAACTGTGTTTGTGAACAGTCACCCCAGGAATATAACAGAACAACCAACATTCCCACGTACTTTTTTGCACAGAGTGCCTTAAAGAAGGCATAGAAGATGCTTTTTGATTAACTCTGCAACTTAACCCTGAATATAAGAACATGACCCCAAACCTTTATTGGTTCAATGCTTTTAATCAATGATAAGTAAAGGGAATGTATCAATTGCAATATTTAGAATCACGAAATAATCATACCCTAAAGTGCTCAACAGCATTAAACCCATTCTAGCTATTCCTAAATAGGGTATTTTTAATTTTTTAAAAGGATTTTATGTATTTCTTTTTAGAGAGAGAAGGGAGAGGGAGAGGGAAACATCAGTGTGTGGTTGCCTCTCATGCGCCCCCTACTGGGGACTTGGCCTGCAACTCAGGCATGTGCCCCGACTGGGAAATGAAACTGTGACCCTTTGGTTCGCAGGTCTGCATTCAATCCACTGAGCTACACCAGCCAGGTCATTTTTAATTTTTTAAAAATAATGTGTCACAGGACATTATGTATCTGGGGTATGGACGCTATATTAACTACACGTCTGCAAAAATTAGAACGTCAGGAAGGGGGAGAGTTCAGTGACATCCAGGTATCAATTAACCTTGTTTAGGTTGCAGGCTATTATGCAGAAGAAAAGAAAATTATAGTAGAACATACTCAAAAGCAACAAAGCCAAGACTGTAGAAAGAGTAGTCTGACCCATTTTATCAGTTCTCCCATACAGCTTCTCAGAAATAAGTTTGAATTTCCCATTTTTTCATTTTTCTCACTCATTTTATCCTTTCCAAAGAGAATGAAGAAGTGTACAAATGCACCAATATGAATGACCTTCTAATTTTATAATTCTATTCATGTATGTACCTCAGGTATGGAGCGTTAAGGTAATGCTCTGAAAGAGCCCATATAATGGTAATAGATGTATCCTAAAGTTACTAGGCCTCACAGATACTATATACAGCTTTTTGCTATTTCAATTACATATCTCAACTTGAAAACTGTACTGAGGACAACCAAAATGTAGTTTTATATTTTTAATAACTCCCTTAAAAAATACTCACCCGTGGATATATTTTTATTGATTTTAGAAAGAGAGGAAGGGGAAGAGGGAGAGAACTAGAGTAAGGGAGAGGGACAGGGGTAGGGGGTAGAGAAAAACGTCCATTGGCTGCCTCCTGTACAGGCCCTGACTGGGGATCGAACCTGCAACCTAGGAAAGTGCTCTGACTGGACATCGAGCCCACACCTTCAGATGTGTGGGGCCACACTCCAGCCAGCTGAGCCACCAGACCAGGGCGGTAACTCACTTTTTAAAAAAGAATCTCTGCTTAAATCTCTCTGCTTTTATTCCTCTCAATGCTTCTGTCTGGCAAAGTAATTGGTTGAAATTTCTAATAAAAATGTCTTTACTACTACTACTAATTTTAATAATGACAATTTTCCTAATTGAACTAACAAGCATGAATATTCTATTAAGACATTTCTCAAAATAGGTTAAGAAATCAAAATACGGTATCCAAGAAAGATGAATTACAACACAAAAATCATAAGCTGTTAACTGAGCATGCCTAAATAGTAACATACCTTGGAAAAGGACACGGGTGCGCATCAATGTCAAAAAAATGCTTTAGCAAGCATTAGAAGAATAAAAGCTTAGATGATCATAGGTACACGGGAAATATGCCATGGGAAACACAATATCTACATGGTAACTACTGATCCTTAAAGCTCAGAGTAAGCAAACTCCACCTTGTGTGTCCTTTAATATGTTCACCAAATGCCAAAAAAATTTTAAATTATAAGCAGCAGCAGCTTACTTAATGAGAACCTATGATATAATCTCTTGTATAATTTTAAACTTGTGACTACGTATCCAAATTCAAAGAAGGAATACGGAAGTTCCGTAGGAAACAACACAGGACAGACCTCCTTGCATACAGTATTTTATGATAACATAATATCCCAAGAATTCTTACATTCCAAACAGAATCTCTGTAACATTAAGATCTGTAGGAACCTACCCTTTTCATAAAGCAATCCTAAGAATAGATAGTTTATTTTGGTATGACAACAGTAAAATCCTTTCTTAAAAAAAAAAAGGGTAGGGGCTCTTAAATTAAGTAACATGATTTTAAATTGTGTAAAAGAGCTTAGGTGATTATTAAAGCAATATGGGCAAATTACGTAAGCCAATAACGAATGGCTTCAATGTCACATACATCCAACTTAGAAAACACATCACAACCAGGGTGAAAAATGCAATGGGTGTGACCACTGCCCATCACACCGCTGGGGCTCTGCAAACAGTCAGTGTGAACTGAATGGGTCTCTTGGTTTCAAAAGTAAAACGCCATTACCAAACTTAAGGAGTAACGTGAACAAATAATTTATATGGCTAATGCAAATAATAAAATTGAGTAAGAGAAATCCTAAAGCCAAAATAAACATCAAAGAAAATCACACCAAAATAATGAACTGTAAAATGAACAATTCTAATTGACTGATAGGTTAGGAGGAGTGGATTATACACAGAAAACTAGCTGATAAAGGGATTGAAAGGAGTTAAAAAAATGACTAAGGGGCAGAGACAAACAAATGAAAATGAACACCTAAAGGAAGGGAAGGAAGGGACAAATTAAAGTTCACAGCACACTAGAGTACAGTAACATCTTCATGGAAAATAGGAGAGTTTTCTGAAGTCAGAATAACAAATACTTAATAAACTGAAATCCTGGGTAGTTCAAACCAACAATCAAGCTCACTCCTAACCATTTCAACACTTTCACATCAAAACGATAATTTAAGACTATATTAAGAATAAAAATATAATCAAAAGGTATTTCCCCAGTAACATGATTTACCCTATTTGAAATAAAAGCACCGCCAAACATTAAAATCATCTGACTACGCTGATCATCCTCCACATGTATTCAAATTCAAGTAATTCCAGTTATTCACAAGTTATTCTGAAGAAAAACATAAAACTATCCAGATCTGGAGGGGGAGGCCATCGTTACCAAAGTTACATGTCAGATACATAGTTTAATACTTCTCTCATATTTTTTTTCTTTTTTCGTTTGTTACCAGACAGGGGTCTGGCCCTAAGTGGGTGTGCCTAGGGCCAGCTGTAGCGTGTGGGTTCTTGACTTGCTGTAGGAGAGATGTCACAGCACAGATGTCCAGGTGAGGAAACATCTATTAACGCTGGGACAGTGAAACAAGGAAGGGCCCAGCACAGAAGAAGCAACAGGAGAGCCTGGGCTGGGCCGCCTGAGCTCACTGGGGAGTCAGAGGAAAGGGGGCTTTGGGGACAGGTTCGGGGGATTAGCGTGGGGCCAGTCGCCAGCTGCCCACTGCTGTAGAGGTTGGGAGACGCCTGTCTGTGGAGCAAGAAGTGGGGGAAGAAGGGGAAGGTAATGGCACCGGCTGCTCCCAAGAGGGAGAGTGCACCTTCTCTCATATTTTGAAATCAATACACATTCAATTAAACTGGAAAAAAAACATTACTACTTTCTACTTAAAACCTATATTGCCAGTAAATAAACTAAAAAAAAAAAAAAAGGACAATATTTTCTGATCAAAGACACAGCTAGGGGAAAAATGGCTGATTTCAGAAATGAATCTATTAAAACTGCCTAAGTATAAATTAATAGGCTTAAATCATCTCATCGTCAGGTTATAAGTACTTCCTTTTTTAGCCTGGGACCAAGATCGCTGAAAATATAATTAAAGTTTAAAGGAAAAAAATAATTTAACAACATAATATCTAGAAAGGTACTTAAAGATAAGTCCACTATCTTCTTCATCCTCAAGTTTTGCCCCAGCTCAACGCAGATCCTATGCAAAGCAGGTACTGAGGTATTTACATCAGTAAGTCAAGGGGGTGTGTGATAAGGGGAAGACAGGGCCTAGGACATGCATTGTCTCTGGGAGGAACTCCTAGTTCAGCTATCAGCATTTTCACGTGTGTGCTGAGACAATGCGCTAACTGGAGACCAGCATGTATGTATCGACATCTATTGATTTCTTTGCAGACATTTGATGAAACTTTCAGCTTCAACACAAGTTTTAAAACTGCTCTTTACAGTTCTAAATCAAATATTAGGCATGGCAGATTTCTGAAAACCAAAGACTTCAGACATAGTGTTGAGAGAGAATCCTCCTGACTGAATCACAGCAAAAAATTCTTCAATGACTTGTACTCAGTCAATCCTTTCTGTTTCTGTACCGTTAAGATATATTTAGCATGGTGAACCAATGGTGACCAACCACCAAAGGCTGCCAAAACCTGAGAAGTACTAGGATAAGTAATCTCACTCTTTCCTTGGCCCCCTGTAACTTTCTCAGATTTTCCCGAGCAAGGAGTAAGATGGAAGGGGAGGGGTGGGTGGGAGAGATTCTCATCCCTTAGGTGCACTTTTGGGTCTACCTGTCTCCATTTTTACAGCTCTAAGCTTTATCTTAAGACTGAGGTTGTGAACTGGTGGCCTATAAACATGTTTTGTTTGTTCTAATTAGCACTTTTAAAATGTAATTGCTATTATTTAAATATCAGGAGATTTCACATACAGATCCTGATTTCTAGTCTCATAGAATCAGAAGACCTGGCAACAGCATGGGGCCAAGATCACAGAAAATATAATTAAAGTTTAAAGAAAAAACCCAGACAGCCAGAGCTGAGCTCTTTCAGACAGGGCCGTCACAGACCCCACCCCTTATTTCATGAGCTTGGCCACCTCCATTCATTGGGGCCTCCACCCTGACCAACCTTACCTGCATTGGTATATAACTTTAAATTTCTACTGTGCTTCTATAATAAATTACGGAAATGCTACAGGGATCAGGGAGGAGTTCTTTGGGAGGTGCACTGGCTTCCTTCCTCATCCTTTTCACTCCTTCCACGCCTGACTACCAGAGGTCAGTGATGTAGCTCGACACGACCATCAAATTTTATCTAGTTTATAAACAGATATGACAAAACGTACTGATTTTTCTTCGAGGACCACTGTGCAGAGTAATGTACTATGAGCAAGCTCATCCAGTAATGCATACCCAACCTATTTCACTTGGAAGCTGATTAAACCGATCTAAGAATAAAATTGTCATTAAGATGCTGACAATAAACCAACCTGCAATTCTGGACAATCAAGAGTTTCTAGAATAAATAAAATAGATGGTTTGTGATCAGCAATTACTAGGTGCCAAGGTGGGCTCACCAAGAATAAGACTCCAAAGAGTCACTTCTCATTTAGGTAAAATTCCTTTGCTGGCGGATAGAAGGAATGTGGTAGAAATTACACATGATTCTTTTTAAAAGCCCTCCATGAAATCTTTCAGAAGATGAACTATGGACCGGATAGTAAAATATCTGTAGGGACAGAACGCTCTTTCCCCAAGAACTGAGAGCCTGTGTCCCTGGGGAGAGTTCTCTGGTGGGGCGTTCCGGGGCTTGCTTGCTTTAGCGCACGCTCTCTGTCCGGTCTCTGGAATTCAACAGTATTTCTTAATCAACTACTGGAAACATAACGAAGACATATCTACCAAATGTGCAAGTAACACAATGCTGAGAGAGATATATAATGGGACAAATGATAAAAATAATGTTTGAAATGACTGAGTTAGAACAAATGGATCAAAAAGAATATGACTTTTAATAGAGATACATATGTATCTGCAGTTAGATTCAAAGAGTCAACTAAAAATGTCAAATATACACTTAGAGAGGAGGGGACGCTGTCTTAATAGCACTTCGATTGAAAAATATCTGGTTCCAATTAACCCCAAGACTAATGTGCATCAGCAGTGAGCTGGGACTGCTAAAAAGCTGAGTCACGTGGTAGACCGGTGCTGTGCTAACTGGAGCACCAGTCGGATCACACCTGGAGCGCTGATCTCCATTCGCAGTGGCACCTTTCAAGAGGTACTCTAACATCCTGAGGGGCTTTGCCCTGGCTGGTGTGGCTCAGTGGACTGAGCACTGACCACCCTGCAAACTGAAAGGTCACTGGTTTGATTCCCAGTCAGGGCACATGCCTGAGGTGTGGGCCAGGTCCCTGGCTGGGGGGACTGCGAAAGGTGGTGCTTCTCTCAAACATCAATGTTTCTCTTCGCTTTCTCCCTCCCTTCCCTTCTCTCTAAAAATAAATAAATAAACTATTTAAAAAACCCTCCACAAAACCTAAGGGGCTTTGAGATGAGGACAACCAGGAGTGATGAAATCACTGAAACATCTAATTTAAGAAAAGGCTGAAAGAAATGGGGATGTTCTACCTGGAGAAGAGAAAATTAGGGGAGGCATGATGGCCGTCTTCAAATGTCTGAAGGATTGCTATGTTGAAGAGGGAGTAGAATAGTCGTATGTTGTTCTAAAGGGCAGAACTAAAACTAAAGGAAAGAAAGTTATAGGGAAATCATTTTAGTTAAAAAAAAAAAAAAAGCAAAAGCAAAAGCAAAACCCCTCTCCAGTGAGGAAAGCCACCAGCAGATAAACAGCAGTCTCGCAGAAAGGCGTTCTAACAGGAAGTCAGGCCAGAAGGCTCTTAGAATCTCTTCCAACTCTACCACTTTCATTCAAATCAGAGCTCCTGGATGTTGTTTGGTTTGAACTAGCCTGCAGTTTTTCATAGTCGCGGTGGGAAAATCTGTATTACTGCTTTATGAGATGCCATTCAAAGGACAGAGGC